>OY986953.1:3031120-3081120 GCA_963920595.1 Eimeria praecox
CTGCAGCAGCAGCAGCAGCAGCAAACCAAACCCTTTGGGTGTGGGGCCCCACAGCAGGCGGCAGCAGGGGAGTTATTGTAGAGCCTCAACCTCTCTCTCTCCCTATGCCTCCTCCCTGTACCCTTAATATTGATAGGGGGCCCTCAAACACAGCAGCAGGGGCCCCCCATAGATCTACCCGTATCATACAGGTGAGCTAGAACCTCAAGGGGCCCCCCTCCCCTTACATACAGGGGCCCCCCCAATACATACAGGGCCCCCACCCCTATACCTAGGGGCCCCCAGGGGGCCCCCTACAAGGTTATTAATGTATATATTTTCTTATGGTTTTATTTATCTCTCTTGTTTCTTCAGGTCGCCCTCGGTTCGCGACACGGTCTTGCCTTAGTGCGGAGGGGCCCCCCTGAGGGCCCCCCCAGGGGGGCCCCCAAGGATGCCTCCAAGGGGCCCCCAGGGGGCCCTGGGAGTGAGGAGACCCTTCTGTTTGCTTGGGGCCCTGACCCGCTGTGGGGAGGAGCAGCAGCAGCAGCAGCAGCAGCAACAGCAGCAAGTGCAGCAAATGCAGCAGCAGGTTCTAATAACAAGGGGGCCCCCCCTTCTTTTGGGGGCCCCCAGCTAGTATGCTATTCCTATGGGGGGCCCCCGGACAGGGGAGACACGTGGGGCCCCCTAAAGACACAACTCGAGACCCTCACGAGGCCCCCGAGGGGCCCCTCGGGGGGCCCCCCACGACCTTCTCATGGTGCCACAGGGATAGGAGAGCTGCTGCTGCCGCTGAGGGGGCCCCTGCGGCTTTCTGTCTCCTCTGTTGCTGCAGGAGACAGACACGCTTTGCTGCTCTTGAACGATGGTATAGAGACAAACACAAACCCTAAACCCTAAACCCTAGACACTAGGCTACTGTTTGACGTCTCGGGTTTAAGGTTTAGGGTTTAAGGTTTAGGGTTTAGGGTTTAGGGTTTAGGGTTTGTGTTTAGGGACTACCTTGGCGCTGGGGGCGAACGATAGGGGACAGTGTGGGGTGTCTCCTTCTGTCTCCTTCGTTCATACACCAGAACTACTGTCTCTCCCTCCTGCCTCGCAGATAGCAGCAGGCGGTGCTGCTTCAGCTGTATTTGTTGAGGCCCCACAACGTAAGCCCAGCAGCAGCAGCAACAGCAGCAGCAGCAAAAGCAGCAGCAGCAGCAGCAAAAGCAGCAGCCGCTACATGTTGCTGCTGCTGATGGTGGGAATGCTGCTGCTGCTGCTGCTGCTGCTGACTCTGCTGCTTCTGACTATGCTGCTGCTGCTGCTGTTGACTCTGCTGCTGCTGTTGCTGCTTCTGATTATGCTGCTGCTGCTGCTGCTGCTGCTGTTGCTGTCTCTAGTGGAAGTGTTGCTATCTCAAGACTCCGTCCCCTGCTGCTGCTGCTGCTGCTGCTGTTACTGTTGCTGCTGCAGAGGTATTTGTGTGGGGCGCATGTCCTGTAGCTGCACCAGCTGCCGCTTCAGCTCCCAACCAACAGCAGCAGCAGCAGCAGCAGCAACAGCAGCAGCAGCAGCAGCAGCGGCGGCGGCAAGAACAGTCTGCTCAGGCTTTATCGAGCCGACCTAGCGTAAACAGCAGAGCAGCCAACAGCAGCAGCAGCAGCAGCAGCAGCAACAGCAGCAGCAGCAGCAGCAAGAACTGGGAGCTGTTCTACAAGCCTCTCCCTGTGCGGTTTATACGAACCCCTTCAGCTGCTGCTGCTGCAGGGGGGCCCCCGGGGGCCCCCTCCGAATGGCAGCAGCAGCCTATGGGGCATGGGGCCCCCCTTCTTCACCTTATTAGCGTCTCAGATATAGCAGGAGCTGCTCTTACAGCCGATGGACAGTCAGTACCCTACACCTGAGGGGGGCCCCCAGGGGCCCCCCTTAAACACCAGCACATACACTTCGCTGCTGCTGCTGCTGCTGCTGCTGCTAGTTGTAGTTCTGATGCCTTCCTTGGCTGTGTTCTTGCTGCTGCTACTCCTGCAGCGGCTGATAGTTGCTTTGCTGCTGCTGCTGCTGCTGCTGCTGTCTCCTGCTGACGCTGTTCCTTGCTGCTGCTGCTGCTGCTGCTGCTGCTGCCTTTTGCATATGCTGTTAGCAGCAGCTGCTGCTGTGTCTGTCTGTTGACTGCAGGCTGTGTGTCTGGCGATCAGGGGTACGACCCGCTGAGATGTGTTTGGTGTCTCACGAGGGGGGCCCCCAGTACCCTTGTAAGGGGGCCCCCAGACCCTGTTCGGGGGGCCCCCCCGAACAGGGACAGGAGGGTACAAAGGGGGGCCCCCTAGAGGGGGGGGGGGCCCCTTCGTACCCTCTTCCTAGATTTGTCAGCATATCCTTTGGGGGCCCCTTTAAATTGCTGGGGCTTACGGCTGACGGTCTTTTGTATTCTGTTCCTTTAAAAATAGAGACAGGTTCTGCTGCTGCTGCGCCTGCTGCTGCTGCTGCTGCTGCTGCAGTCGCTGTAGGGACGCCGCAGCTGCTGCCTCTGGGGGGGGTTACGGCAGCAGCGGGCAGCAGCAGCCACGGCGCTGCTGCTGTTGTCTTAGCCCTTCCTCACTTCCCCCTTTGCTTCCCGCTGGTGCAGCAGCAGCAGCAGCAGCAGCAGCAGCAGAAGCAGCAGCAGCAGCAGCAGCAGCAGCAAGTAGAGTTTCCTTCTCTTGTGTCTCTTTGCTGCAGCAGCTTGGCTTCACGGTGTACAGGGATAGCAGATTTGCTGCAGCTTTCAGGTGTATGTACACGGCTGCTGCTGCCGCAGCTATTTGACTTCTGCTGCTGTGCTTTGCTGCTCAACCTGCCGCTGCTGCTGCTGCAGCTGCTGCAGCAGCAGCAGCAACAACACTCGCATCAGCCGCTGCTGCTGCACCGAGCAGCAGCTGCGGGCATGCAGCTTTTGCTGACGCAGCTAGCAGAAGGGGGGGCCCTTCATGGGGGCCCCCACCGTAGGGAGCACATTGAGGGGGCCCCTGAGGGGGCCCCTGAGGGGCCCCCTGAGGGCTTGGAGGAGGCGTTGGGGGGCCCCCCTGTACCTGGGGACAGTCCGGGGGGGCCCCTGGTTAGCGAAAGCCCGAAGGGGGGGCCCCCAGGTAGGGGGCCCCTCCCTGCTGTCTTTACCCTCATCAGTCGATCGCCACACTCCATTCTGGGTTGCTGCAGGGGGCCCCCAGGGGACATATGGCTTTCGGCTTTTGCTGCTGAGGAGGGGCCCCTCAACTGTGGAAGCGAGCAGATAGAAAGTGCTGCTGAAGGGCCCATAGGCGGGGGGCCCTTCAAGCAGCAGCAGCAGCAGCAGCAGCAGCAGCAGCAACAGCAACAGCAGCAGACCAACAAAGACCGCAAGCAACAGAAACGGCAGAAGCAGCAGGAGAAGCAAAAGCAACGCCAGATAGAACAGCAACAGCAGCAGCAGCAACAGCAGCAGCAGCAACAACAGCAGCAGCAACAGCAGCAACAGCAACAGCAGCAGCAGCAGCAACAGCAGCAGCAGCAACAACAGCAGCTACCACGGTCCTCTCCATCTGCTCCTTCTACAAGCTCTGCTCAAAAGCAGCAGCAGCAGCAGCAGCAGCAGCAACAGCAGCATCAGAGAACGACGGATGAGTGGCAGCAGGCGAGGGGCCCCCGGGGGCCCCGTGTCTGTGGGCGGCCTTCAGCAGAGCTTAACCATTCTCAACTGAACCCTCTTCCTAGGGGCCCCCCTCCTCCTACTGTGGGGCCCCCGCTAGCGAAGTCGGTGGGGGCCCCCCAATTGCTGCATGCTGCAGCACCCCACTATGGCAAGGCCCCCTGTCAAGGGCCCCCTGCGACATCATCATCAACAGCAGCAGCAGCAGCAGCAGCAACAACAACAGCAACAACAACAGCAACAGCAGCAACAGCAGCAACAGCAGCAACAGCAGCAACAACAACAGCAGCAGCAGCAGCAGCAAGAATAGGTATGCCGTGTCAGATATCTCTAGAGACTCTCGTGCGAGTTAAGCCAAGCAGAAGGGCACTGAAGCTATACGAAATGCAAGGGAGAGAGGGGCCCCCTGTATCTGAGGGGCCCCCCATATCTTTGTCGAGGGGGGCCCCCGCAGAGCCGGCTAGACATTCAGAGGGGGGGGCCCCAGGAGAGCGCAGGGCGTGGGGGGCCCCTAAGACGGGATCTGGGGGCCCCCAAGCAGCGAGCATCCGACAGGTAATGGAGGAGGAGCTGCAGCAGAGGCAGCAGCAGCAGCAGCAGCAAGAGCAGCAGCTGCTGCTACAGGCTCGGGTACGTGCTTCCGAGGCCCCACTTTCTACTGTACGAACAGGGGCCCCCCTGAAGGCTCGAGGGGGCCCCACACATGATCCCAGCTGCAATTGCTGGGGCCCCGCTGCTGCTGCTAGGATACAGGGTACAGCAGCAAGGGGCCCCAGTCTCGCAGAGATTGAAGAAGAAGAAAGAGAAACAGCCTTAGCTATCCTTCTAGCTGAAGAGGCTATCTTCTATGAGCAGTTAATGCAACAGTGGGGCCCCCAACAAACCCCTGAGACGGAAGGGGGGCCCCCAGAGGGGCCCCCACAGGGGCCCCCAGAAGGGGCCCTCCAAACAGGCCAGGAGGGCCCTCCTATCACAAACAGAAGACGTAGTAATGCCAGAGAAAGAGGCAGAGGGGGGCCCCCACGAGCAGGGCCCAGAGGGAATAGAAACTCTAGGGGGCCCTTCAAACCCGCAGGGGGCCCCCCCGATGACTTGGGGGCCCTTCCTGAACCCTCGGGGCCCAACGTAAGGGGAGGGGGCCCCAAACCCTCGGGGCCCCACAGAGAGGGGCCCTCTGAGCCCTTAGGGCCCCGTGCAAGGGGAGGGGTCCCCAGACCCTCGGGGCCCCACACTGGGGGGCCCCCTAGAGGCAAACGCCACACCAGAGGGGCCCCCAGGTGAGGGGGATGTTTTCTGTACCCTTTTGCAACTGATAATTGCTGGGGGCCCTTGGGGGCCCCCCTTTAAGTTAAATTAATTCTGTTAGGGTATGACAATCAAACCCTGGGGCCCCCAACTCTGAGGGGCCCCTGCGTATCTGAGGAGGCTTGAAGCCCACCTACAGGGGACTGAGGGGCCCCTAGAGGGGCCCCTAGAGGGGCCCCTCTAGGGGCCCACATGTAGGTGCCTCAATGTCAATTTTAGGGTTTAGGGCCTAGGGTTTAGGGTTTAGGGTTAAGGGTTTAGGGTTTAGGGTTTAGGGTTAAGGGTTAAGGGTTTAGGGTTTAGGGTTTAGGGTTTATGGGGTTTGTTCTTTGCGGGCGGCAAGGGCCTCAGCAGCCCAAGTAAGAATAGAAGGATATTTTGGAGGGTAGATAGGACGAATGTGTGGGGAGACAGATTCGAGGGCCCCTGCTGTTTGAAGGAGATACTTAACTTCTTCCGCTTCTTCTTTAGATAGACATACATTATCGTTCTCTCTATCTTGTCGTTTCTTTGGCCCGCGACGATCCTCCTTCTTACTAGAAGGACTGCTGCTGCTGCTGCTGCTGCTGCTGCTGCTGCTGCTGCCGGGTCTTTCCAATATATCTTGCATTCTGTAGCAGAGACAGCAGCAGCAGCAGCAGCAGCAGCAACAGCAGCAGCAGCAACAACAAATTAACAAACAGCTTACAAAAACAACAAATCAAGCGAGACACACGCAGCACACAGCTACTGCTGCTGCTGCTGCTGCTGCTGCAACTGCTGCAGCAGCACGTGGGGAGCAAGGCCGCAACAGCAGCAGCAGCAGCAGCAGCAGCAAAGCCAGCAGCAAGACACCAACAGGAAGCAGTACAGCAGCAGCAGCAGCAATCCCACCATCATCAGCAGCAGCAGAAGAAGAAGAAGCAGCACGAACAGCAGCAGCACGACCACCAGCAGCAGCAGCAGCAGCAGCAGCAGCAGAAGAAGAAGAAGAAGAAGAAGCACGAACAGCAGCATCACGACCAGCAGCAGCACGACCAGCAGCAGCAGCAGCAGCAGCACGACCACCAGCAGCAGCAGCAGCAGCAACAGCAGCAGCAGCAGAAGAAGAAGCATCACGAACAGCAGCATCACGACCAGCAGCAGCATCACGACCAGCAGCAGCATCACGACCAGCAGCAGCATCACGACCAGCAGCAGCATCACGACCAGCAGCATCAGCATCAGCAGCAGCATCATCATCAGCAGCATCCTCCTCCTCCTCCCAACCTCTGTATTGTTTTAAGTAGGATGAGGGTGTTTTCTACTTTCTCCTCTATATGTTTATGGGGCCCCCTCAATTTCGCTTCTTTGATTTTGCCCATAATTTTCTCCACATATTCTACCCTCAACTCCTTGGCAGTATCTTCACTTAATAATTCTGCTGCTGCTGCTAGGGCCTCCTGCCTCCGCTGCTGCAGCAATCGAAGGGCCTCTCTTGCCTCCTTCTGGGGGCCCCTAACCCTTAAAAGGGGGTTTAGGGGCCCCTGTTGTAGTGTACACATCTTCCAGGGTACCCTATCTTTATCTTCTTCCTCTTCAAACCCTTCCTGCTGCTCTTGCTGCTGCTGCTGCTGCTGCTGCTGCTGCTGCTCTTGTTGCTGCTGCTGCTGCTGCTGCTGCTCTTGCTGCTGCAGCAGGGTACGTACATTGCTGATGTAGGCTGCTGTCTCCTCTATTGCTTCTGTTAGATCTTCTGATATATCCGATGAGTCATCGTCTAAGGGGGCCTCCCCCCAACAGGGCTCAGGGTCTTCGTGGGGGCCCCCTATAGAGAAGGAAAGAGGGGCCCCCAAGGGCCCCTCAGGGGGCCCCCCCATAGAGGGTTCCCTCGAGAGGGGGGCCCCCAAGACACGCGAAGGGCCATCGCCTGAAATAGCAGCAACAAACCGTCGCAGCTCCGGGTGTACGTACAGCTCAGGCTGGAGGGGCCCCTTCAGCAGCTGAGGAGCAGGAGGCATCAAGAAGGGGCCCTCAGGAGACACAATAGATAAACCCCTGTCTCTTCTTGTGTCGTCTTTTGCTGCTGCTTTAGAGGGGAGCCCCCGGGCCCCAGCGGCTGCAGTAGCTCGTCCCTTCTCGGGGGGCCCCCTGGGTTTCTTGTCGGGGCCCCCCCCTTGTACCTTCTTGTTGTTTAATCCTTTGGGGGGCCCCCCCTCCTCCTCTCGGCCTTTCTGGGGGGCCCCTGCTGCTGCTCTCTCTAGAGCAGCAGCAATTTGTTGGGGGGTGAGGGGCCCCCCAGCAGCAGCAAGGGCAGGGCCTACACTCTCTGTATACAGCTTCTCGAGGGCCTGGGGGCCCCCAATAAAGACAGCAGCGGGGCCCTCTAGAAGGAGTTTACTGCTGCAGAAGATTTGTTGTGTAAGCTGAAAGGGGCCCCCTGCTTCGTCTGTACCCTGGTTTGTACCCTCGGGGCCCCTTAATGTACTGTCTTCCCTTTGGGGGCCCCCCATAGAGGGGGCCCGCTTAGGCTCGCTGCAGCTAGCTGCCTCAAACGGCTTTGTCTCCACCTGCTGCTGCTGCTGCTGCTGCTGCTGCTGCTGCTGCTGCTGGGCCTCTGCTTTGAGGGCCTCCACGAATTGAAGGAGGGTAAGGTTAAGCCTCCAGTATATAAGCTGCACCAAATGCTGCAGAGAGAGAGGGGAGGGGGCCCCCCCAGGGTTCTCTGGGTTGCCAGGGGTACAGCCCCCCAATAGGGGTCCCCTTGCGAGGGCCCCTGGGGGCCCCTCAAGATACATCTTCCTACTCAGGGCCCCCTGAAAGCCCCTCCCACCATCAGATGCAGCCTTCCACGCTGCAGCAACTTCTTCTTTTGTTATATCGGGCCCCACAGATACCTCGCCGCTGCCTGTAGCCTCTAACACCCAGCTCAACGTGCTGCTGCTGCTGCTGCTGCTGCTGCTGCTGTTGTTGCTGCTGCTGGTAGATGTGGGGGAGGGGGGCACGGGGGCCCCTGGTGAGTAGTAGTGGGCCCTAAGCAAGTAGGGTACACCTGGCAGCAAATGAATGTCGGCGAAGATGCAGCAGCAAGGGGCCTCCTGCTGCAGCAGCAGCAGCTCCTCTGGCAGCTGTAGCCTCTCTTCGTTGAAGAGGGGCCCCTCTTCATTATCTGCTGCTGTACGTTTTAAGGCTGAGGCCTTCTGTGCAAGTGGGGGGCCCTTCGGACCTGTTGCTGCTCCTGCTGCTGTTCCTGCTGCTGCTGCTCCTGCTGCTGCTCCTGCTGCTGCTGCTGCTGCTGCTGGAGCTGGATCTTGCTGCAGCTCCACAGTGGGGTGGCCTCCGTCTTCTGTTTGTTTTCTATCATTTTGAGTGTCGGGGGCCCCCCTCCTCACGAGCTGCAGCAGCTGAGTACAGAGGAGGCCTTCGGGGGGCCCCCCTTCTACAGTGAGGCTGAGGGATAAACGAACAGCTTGGGGGCCCTTAACAAGTATTCTATGGTTGCAGAGAAGTACAGCTTCTCCATAGGGGCCCCCACACAGGTCAGACAGCTCGGGGGGGCCCCCAGGGCCCCCAACGGGGGCCCCTTGCCACAGGGCCTTGAAGGTTAGGGGCAGTGTTTGAACAGCAAGGGGCCTCTGTACAGAGACACAGGTCGGAGGGGGGGGCCCAGGGGCCCCCCCTGCTGCGTCTCTGGCAGAATTGTCAAGTGGTAGGGGCCCCTCAGGTGTAGGGGGCCCCATGGGGGGCTCGGGGGGCCCTGGGGGCCCCTGGGGAGGCAGAGCAACACTTAGAGAACAGTGAACGGCTCTTGAAGGGGTTGGCATGGCTGCTTCAAGCAGCAGCAAATACCTGCTTACGTAGTATTGCTGCTGCTGCTGCTGCTGTTGCTGTTGCTGCTGCTGCTGTTCCTGCTGCTGCTGCAGTTGTTGCTGCAGCAGCGGGTCCGTTAGAGGTATCTTAAGGAACGGCAGCAGAGGAAGGGTGCGGAGGTCTGAGGCCCCCAAGTTAATTGCTGCTGCACGTTGCTGTTTGGGGTCCTGGGGGCCCCCCCCGGAGACGCGGGGGGCCCCCGGAGAGGGTACACAGACAGGGGCCCCCAAAGGTGTAAGGGAAAGGCGAAGGAGGGGCCCCAAGCCAGCATGAGGCATTTGAAAGAGCAGCAGCAAATATGGGGGCCCCCATAAAAGACTCCAGAGGGTCTTAACTTCCGCTTTAAACCATATCGTATGGCAGCCGGGGGGCCCCCTCTCGGGCCCCACAATAGGGTACTGCAGCACACAGAAGGATAGAGGGGGGGCCCCCAGAAAGCTCTCAAGGCTCAGATGCATGCAGGGGGTATTATCAAGAGGCTGCTGCTGCAGTTGGGCAGACTGGGGGCCCCCCCCTCCTTCTTTAGAGGAGGCCCCGGGGGCCCCTGACGGCTCGTTAGAGGGGCCCTTGCGTTTGCTCTGCTGCTGCTGCTGTTGCTGCTGCTGTAGGGCCCCCTCCCCTTGTTGCTGCTGCTGCTGCAATTGCAGCAAGGGCCTCCTCCAAGATACAGTGAGGGGTGCTGCTGCTGCGGGGGCCCTAAGGAGGACCAGAAACGCAAACATACCAAACCCTAGCTCTAAGAGACAGGAGACGGGGGCCCCCTGCTCGCCCTGCAGCAGCAAGCTGCTGAGGCCCCTAGCCAGCCGCAGCATCTGGGGGGCCCCCCTATCTGCTCCTAAGCGAGGCATCCCCACATCTTCAGTTAACAGGGCCCCCTTCATTCGCTGCAGCAGCAAACTTGAAGCAGCAGCAGCAGCACCACTACCAGCAGCAGCAGCAGCAGGGGAGCTGCTGCAAGGAAGGGGGCCCCCAGACCCCAACCCTGTCACCAGCGTGTTGACTGTCTCGGGGCCCATCAGCAGCTGCGCTGCAGCAGCAAACTCCCTAGCAGCAGCAACAGATGCTGCTGCTGCTGCTGCTGCAGCAGCAGCAGCAGCAGCTCCTGTGTCCCCACCGGCGTCTGTAGCTGCACCCGTAGCAGCTGCAGCGGCAGCAGCACCATCAGCAGCAGGAGAAGCAGCAGCAGAAGCAGAAGCAGAAGCAGCAGCAGAAGCAGCAGCAGCAGCAACACCAGCAGCAGCAGCACCACCGCCAGAAGCAGCAGCAGCAGCAGCAAGCCAAGCAGAGACCTGGGGGGTCTTGGAGGCCCACTGAGGAATCAAAGTATCGAGGTTGAGGAGGTGACAGGCTGTGTCTTGCTGCTGCTGCTGCTGCTGCTGCTGCTGCTGCTGCTGCTGCTGCTCGGGGCCCCCCTTCTCCCCGCTGGGGGCCCCCTGCTGGCTGTCCCCTGGGGGCCCCCCAAGCAGCATAGGCGTCCCCTGAAGAGACAGGATAAGTGTATGAGGCCTGAAGAAGTTAAACATCCTTCGTCTATTTGCTGCTGCTGTCTCTGCTGCTTCCCCTGCAGCAGCAGTGCTGCTGCTGCTGCAAACTGATGCTGCTGCTGCTGCTGCTGCTGCTGTTGATGCTGCTGATGCTGGAGGGGACAGCCTCCTCTTAGGGAGGTTGAGGAGACAGACAGAGGCCCTCAGAGGCAGCTGTAGGGGTAGGGGGCCCTGCTCATAGTCATACAACTCTCTAAGGGGGGCCTCCTCTACAGCCTGCTCAGGCAGAAACACCGAAAATGTGGGGCCCTGACAGCAGCAGCAATTGTACCTGCTGCTGCTGCTGCTGCTGCTGCTGCTGCAGTTGCTGCAGTGTCTGGTTGCTAGGGCCTCTATCATCTTGTTCCACGGGACCCAGGGGCCCCCCTCAAGACGGAGGCCCTCGGGGGGTACTGGAGGGGGGCCCCCCGAAGCCCAGGGCACTCCCCACATTTTGAGGGCCTCCTGAATGATAGCAGACTTGCTTTGCTGAGCCCAAGCAGCAGCAGCAGCAGCAGCAGCAACAGCAACAACAGCAGCAGCAGTCGAAGCAGAACATGTAGAAGCAGCAGCAGCAACAGCAGCAGCAATCATACCAGAAGCAAGTTAAATAGCAGCAGCAGCAGCAGCAGATACAGCAGAGTGAGGACCCCACTACTCACACCGTAAGACCAGCAGCAGCAGCAGCAGCAGCAGCACTCTTACGATATGTGTGGCGCTGTTACGGCGGGTGAGGGAAGCAGCTGCTGCAGATGCCCCGAGGGCCCTAGGTGTCTCTCCATTGCTTGCTGAGTTGCTGCTGTCTCGCGTACGGGGAGACCCTCCTTCTTGTTCTGCTGCTGCTGCTGCTGCTGCAGCAACAGCAGCAGCAGGTGTAGCAGCAGCAGCAGCAGCAGCAGCAGCAGCAGGAGCTCCTGGGGGGGCCTCCGATGTGTCTCCTGTAGGGGCCTCCTCACCATCATCAGCAACAAGGGCCTCCTCAGGCTCATCCCCATCTAACTCTGCAGGTAATAGGGGGGCCCCCCCAAGTAGATGCTGCAGCAGCACAGCAAAGGGCCTCCGAACAACGATGGGGCCCCCCTCTCTTTCTCTTGTAATTTGAGGAGGTGCTGCTGCTGCAGCTGCTGCTGCTGCTGCTAGCCGCTGCTGCTCTTCTTCTTTGTTTAGAGGATGCTGGGGGCTACTGAGAGGGAGGGCCCCGCTGAAGTCTGTCATTAGCTGCTCATAGGGTATCTCAGAGGCCCCCCCACTAACCTGGGGGCCCCCCATATCGGGGGGCCCCCAGGGGGGCCCCTTCCCCCCTCCTTCTGTCTCCGAAGCAAACAGTTCCCCGGGGGCCCCCGCCAGTTGCTGGAGGGGCCCCCCACCTGACTGACGGCTTAGAAGAGACACTGAGGGGCTGTCTCCTTCTCTTGCTGCTGCTAACAGGAAGGGCCTCCAGCCCAGCATCTCCTCATAGGGGCCCCCAGGGGCCCCTAAGGGGGCCCCTTCTGGTCCCTGCTCCGTTGCTGCTGCTTCCTCTCCCTTTCTTGCCTCTCCTTGTCTTTCTTCTTCATCAGCAACAGCAGCAGCAGCAGCATCAGCAGCAGCAGCAGCAGCAAGAGTAGAGGGATGTGTCTTTAGTTTAACAGAAGCCCAGAGGCCCTTCGTAGAGTAAGAGGAGACAAGAGAAGGAGACAGAGGCAGCAGCACCTCTTTTCTCCCTGTGAGGGCCTCAATAATAGGAGGGGGCCCCCCCCCTGCTTGTAGGGGGCCCCTCAAAGCCTTAAGAAGGGCTTTAGATAGGAGGGGCCCCCACATCTCTCTAGGGTCTGTAGAAACAGGGAAAACGGGGGCCCCCTCGGGGCCCCCATCAGGTACAATATCGTCTATTTGTACGGGCCTCCAGCTACCTTCTAAGTAGAGTCTAACTGTATATACACCTGAAGGGTTAACAAGAGGTAGCCCTGTCTCTGTTTGCGGGTGTATAAGCTCCCACAAGAAGAAGCCTTTAGGTGTATCTACAGCACACTCTCCTAGAAACGAAAACACCCCATGAACCCAACGACCGAAGGGGCCCCCCGGAGGGGCCCCCAAGGTGAAGGAACGGGTACAGAAGCCCTTCAGATTCACAATCATACAACGCCCTCCCGTGGGGGCCCCCGACTCCGTGGAGGGTACGATTTCCTGGGGGGCCCCCCCTCCAGGGGCCCCCCCAGCGGGAGGGGGGGAACCTGATGCGGGGGGCCCCCCACTGGGGCAACCAGAGGCGTTGCAGCATACCCCCCCAGCCCCACTATCATATGTGGGGGGCCTCCTTCTTATATCTAAACAAGTATGAGCTAGTATCTTCTCTCCATACTTAGCGTACATCTCTTGTAATCCTACCCCTAAAGAGGAGGAGGGCCCCTGGGTTGGTGGTCCTGGGGGCCCTCCCGAAGGGTCTAGAGGCCCCTTACTATTCCCTAAAGCCTTGGAGGGGGGCCCCTGGGGGCCCCCCTCCGCTAAACCAAAGGTGGGGCCCTTCTTACGATTGTGAAGGAAGTAAGAAGGCTCTTCGAGGGGGATTTGTTGAGGGGCCTCCTTACCCTTAGTGCTGGAGACACCCCCCTTGGGAGGCTTCCCCTTCTTTGAGGGCGCAGCAGCAGCAGCAGCAGCAGCAGCAGCAGCTACAGTATCTGCTGCAGGTGTATCTACAGCAAGAGAAGAAGATAGAGAAGAAGATTCTTCTCTTAATTGCTCGTATGGAGGGTTAGGGGCCCCCAAGTTTACAGCTCGAGTCCACCCAACACAGGGACCAAGTAAGGCAGAAGGAAGAGAGAAGCCCTTAAACGCAGGGTCTATAAACTTATACCCTCCCTCGGGGCCCTCTATACCCCCTTTCCCCTCGAGGGGCCCCTTGAGGTCACTCAATGGGGTGTACGTACACCCCAACTTGTACCCAGGGTATGCAGCTGGAATCTCAGCAAAACCCTCGGGTCTACCCACGGGTTTCAAGGGCTCAAGGGGAATGAACTGGGGGGCCCCTAGGGGCCCCTCGTCATTTGGGGGCCCCTTGGAGGGGGCCATAGGTAGATACGTACTGCCTTAAGTGTTGACTTGTATATTAATAATAGCTGTAGATACACCACAAATATATATTCTTTTATTTTCTATTTAAAATAGAAAAGAGAATAACTATCTTCGCTTGGGTTTCAGCTTCTTTGCTAGCAGAGGCTGCAAGGTCACTTCGAATAAAATGGGGTGTATGTGCACCTAAAAGATTTGAAATAAAGGATAAATTGGGATTAAATTATAATTAAAATATATTTTAATTATAATTTAATCCCAATTTCATACATACACACAGAAAAACAGCTTAAAACATATATCATACGTCAGCAACAGCCCTCTACACTCTTACCTAGGGGCCCCCAGAGGGTTCTCTAGGGGGCCCCCTTCATCGCCTGAACCCTAGGGGCCCCTGTCGTTCTTGCAGGGCCTCCACTTAAGGGAGAGACATAGGGGCCCCCCTGCAGCAGCTACACGATGCGCGAAGGCAGAGACAAGCATCAAACAAACCCTTACACCGGGGGCCCCACCAACGGGGGCCCCGTGGGGGGGCATATCAAAATACGAACACAGGAGTTGCCTGAAGGGGGCCCCTTTAGGGCTCTCGTCTCCTCTCTAATGCAATGCATGCACTGAGGAGCCCCTGGAGAAGCGGTATGCACAGGGGGGGCCCCCAAGGGGGGCCCCCCCTGTGCAAGAGGGGCCCCCAAACAGGGCCTACTATACGAAGAAGGAATAAACCCCGAAGTTTATCTAGGGATATGCTGCATACATTGAGGTGTATATACACCACTGATTTGCAAACAAACCCAATTCCACAGACAGGCAAGCATATGCAAACGAGATGGGGGGCCCCCCATGCAGGGGGGCCCCCCATGGGGCCCCCTCTGCATCGTAGTGTTTCCTACAGGTTTGCTTACAACAGGCTTCCTCAGGGGCTGTACAGAAGCCGTCGGGGGCCCTGGTAGGGGAGGGGGGGGGGGGGCCTGGGGGCCCTTCAATTCCCTTGAGGGCCACTGGGGGCCCTTAGAGACCTTTCGGGGCCTCTGGGCGTCCCCAGAAGCTAGGGGCCCCTAGGAGCCCCCCGAAGGGGCCCCTGAGGGGCCCCCCAGGGTTTCACTGATATGAGGGACCCTTTGGAGGCCCTTACGGTTGAGGGTTTAGGGGTCTTCTAGTCTCAGGAGAGCGTTAGGGTTTCGTTCTCTGCACACATAAACCCCTGATGATAAACCCTAAACCCTAAACCCTAAACCCTAAACCCTGAGCCTAGGCGGCAGTACGTATTGAGTCCCGGTCCCTCCCAAACCCTCATCTAGGCTAGACCCTAAACCCTAAACCCTAAACCCTCTTCCCCTGGGGTTTAGTAGGGCCTATGCCCCCTTAAACCCTCATCTGTGAAGCCTAAGACCGCCCCACTGAGAGGGCTGAAGGGGCTATCATCTCCTAAGAGCGTTTTCTTTGTAGCAATTAGGGTTTAGGGTTTAGGGTTTAGGGTTTAGGGTTACGATAGGATTCTACCTGAAAGCCTGAGCTTGTTGAGTAGATACGTTTGTGCTTGGCATAGCTAAACATTTAAGTGCGGGGTTTAATATAGAAGAGAAGATATCTAAACAAACTCCCGTAACTAACAAACAACGGCTCAGATATAAAAACTCTAATCGATGAAGATTTGATGCTACGACAGATACACTCTTATCCGACTGTATAGACACCCCACACACAACACCACACACATACACACACACACCAAACACAAATTAAAATACACTCCAAACAGAGACACCATACAGCTGCAGATACACTCGAGACAGCTGCAGATACACCCGAGATAGGCAGCAGATAGCTGCAGATACACTCCAGAGAGACACCAGACAGATGCAGATACACTCGAGAGAGAGACAGCAGATAGCTGCAGATACACTCGAGAGAGAGACAGCAGATAGCTGCAGATACACCCGAGATAGCAGCAGCAAATAGCTGCAGATACACTCGAGAGAGGCAGAAGACAGCAGCAGCAGCAGCAGCAGCAGCAGCAGCCTGTGTATCGTGTTTCTCTCTGTCTCGAGTATATCTTTACAAGCAAATACTAATTATATTAAAATTATAAATTAAAATATTATTAATACAAATATAATTTAATACATACTACCCTCGTCCCGTCTAGACGCAGACTTCGCAGTCGTCTACAACTCTTCGCCACCTGAGCAAAACCCTAAACCCTAAACCCTAAACCCTAAACCCTAGATTGCACTGGTATCAGCTCTTTCTGTGTGTGTCCGGGGTTTGGTTTGGAGAGGAGGTGTCATAGCCCGCATGTGTGGGTTTTGTTTGGTGTCCTCCACCTCTAGGGTTTAGGGTTTAGGGTTTAGGGTTTAGGGTTTACGTACTTGTATGATACCTCTATCCCCTATATATACACATTTAGATAGAGACAGTCTCCTTAAGGATGTACACGTCTTCGATAAATAAAATAAACCCTCGTCTGTTATTCTATCATTACGATGTAGAGCGAGCTCCAACAAACAAGGCCCTAAGCTGTTGCTTAGTGCCTCCAACGCCACGTCACTTATCCTACAAACACAAACCCTAAACCCTAAACCCTAAACCCTAAACCCTAAACCCTAAAATACACAAAAGCCTAACTATAAATATCAGGAAAAGGCCCCCAAAATGTTGAACGAGAGAAAGAGAAAGAGAGAGAGAGACAAATAAACACCCCCAATACCCTACAAACCCTAAGCCCTAAACCCTAAACCCTAAACCCTAAACCCTAACAAACCTGGCGTCGTTAAGCACCACAGTCCTTAGCCTATTGCAGCCTTTAAGAAGCTCAACAACACTCATATCATTAACCCCAGAACACGCCCCCAAGTTTAATGTTTCGAGGTTCTGATGTTTATACACCGCAAACCCTAAACCCTAATCCTAACGCCCCCAGAAACTAAACCCTCCTTTCAAACCCTAAACCCTAAACCCTAAACCCTAAACCCTAACTGCACCGTCTCCCGCACCAAAGGTGCCGCGGAAGAACCTATATATATGTGGCCTGTCAAGGGTTAAGGGTAAGTAAAAGCCCTAGGGTTTAAGATTTAGGGTTTAGGGTTTAGGGTTTAGGGTTTACTGGGCAGCATGCAGCTACAGCAGCGAGTCCGGCTTCGCTGATAGAGTGGCAGCCCTTGAGGCACAAGCTCAATAGATTGGGGCCCTGCGTCACAGCAAAACCCTAAACCCTAAACCCTAAACCCTAACCCCGATCTTTGGGTTTCAAGACGGTTACTGGGTGCGTCGATGCTCCTATGTAGGGTTTATACGTTGTGCTGCTGCTGCTGCTCCTGCTGCTGCTGCTCCTGCTGCTGCTGCTGCTTAACATGGCAAGCGCGCCTGGCTTTCAGCAAGGTTTTTACTTAGGGTTTAGGGTTTAGGGTTTAGGGTTTAGGGTTTACTAGAGCTGTTGCGAGGGTTTGAAGTCCAACATCAGATATATCTGAGGCCTCTACAGACACTTTCTGTAAACGCCAGCTGTGAAGCCGCTCAACCTGCTGTTGTTTTATACCTCGTCTTCTTTTAAAGGGGGGCCCCCAGGGTACAGGGGGGCCCCCCAAGGCCTCTGTGGAGGCCCCTGACCCACAGGCGTCTAGGGCCTCGTGAAGAAACGCGTCTGAGACCCCGTGAAGCCTGACATACAAACCCTAAACCCTAAACCCTAAACCCTAAACCCTAAACCCTAGAGCTCCGAGTGAGTGTCGTAGCACAGCAGCCTCTTGCGTGCAAACCGCCGCGTCGTGTGCCCCAAACCCTAAACCCTAAACCCTATACTGTGAAGCGCTGCAACTCTCCCGTGCCCCCTAAACCCTAAACCCTAAACCCTAAACCCTAAACCCTAAACCCTAATTGCTTACCCGTTGAGCTCAAGCTCCTGTAGATTTGCAGAGAGGGACCTAGCAAAGACCATACAGTCTATGTCTGACAGTACGGCGAAGGGGAGGCCGCAGCTTCGGCTTAAACTCAAAGCCTTCAGTTGCCCTGACAAACCCTAAACCCTAAACCCTAAACCCTTGAGCCCTAAACCCTAAAGCCTAAACCCTAAACCCTTGAGCTCTAAACCCTCAAAGCCAGCCCTACATCTCAAACCCTAAATAACCCCTGAGCGCGGCCGAGACACCACGAGGAGCAGCCGCCGCTCGGGTTTTAATACAACAGACAGGCATGTAGGGTTTAGGGTTTAGGGTTTAGGGTTTAGGGTTTACCGAGGAGAGGTCGTAGCCGTGAGAGGCCCTCCGCCGTTACTAACGGTTGCTGTTGCAGAACACAACACCGCAAACCCTAAACCCTAAACCCTAAACCCTAAACCTTAGAGCATGTGGGCTGTACATTGCGGGCAAATGGTAGGGTTTATGGAGAGACCCTATTTCAGCGTAGGGTTTAGGGTTTAGGGTTTAGGGTTTACGTGATGGGGGCCCCCTGGGGCCCCCTGCAGGTCTTTTGGTGTTAGTGCGTCCGCCAAACGAAGGGTGCTGAGGGCCCTCATCCTCAAAGCACACATAGCTAAGAGAGAATCATTTACAGGGGCCCCCCCTACGTTAAGCCTGTAAACCCCAGCAAAACCCTAAACCCTAAACCCTAAACCCTAAACCCTAAACGTTTGCCTCTACAGACAAGCAGAGACCCCGTGGCTCAGTTGACGCGGGCCAGGTGCTTGCATGGGAAGTTAGGGTTTAGGGTTTAGGGTTTAGGGTTTAGGGTTTAGGGTTTACCGAGTGTAGCCAAATGTATGAAGCTTCGAACCCACGCGCTGAGCTATGCGCAGCATGCAACCTTCAGTGACGCCGCCCACAGTTAAGCTGATAGGACACCACAAACCCTAAACCCTAAACCCTAAACCCTAAACCCTAAACCCTAAACCCTAACTTCGCATGTAAACAGCAGCAACAAGAGCAGCGGCAGCAGCAACAATATCAACAAAACAACAGCAGCAGCAGCAGCCGCGCCAGCAGCAGCAACGTCAGCAGCATTAGCAAGACCAGCGTCAGTAGCAGCAGCAGCACCAGCAGCAGCAGCACCAGCAGCAGCAGCACCAGCAGCAGCAGCAGCACGAGCAGCAGCACGCGCAGCAGCAGCAGCAGCACGAGCAGCAGCAGCAGCACCAGCACCAGCAGCAGCACCAGCAGCAGCAGCACGAGCAGCAGCAGCAGCAGCACCTTCTTAGAGTGGAGGAAGCAGCAGCAGCAATAGCATCAACAAGCACATCTGCCACGTTTGTCCTCTTTGCTTCAACTTGAACAGTATGAGCCTTCTCTAGAGAGGCCCCCAAAGCCTCTAACGTCCTTCAAACCCCAAACCCCAAACCCTAAACCCTAAACCCTAAACCCTAAACCCTTCTGCAAGGATGCATCAACTTGCAGCGTGTCCCCAGAGAAAGATAGAGTAGCTACAAGTAAAACCGGCTGCTGCAGATAAAAGATACGAGGGTTTAGAGTTTTTAGGGTTTAGGGTTTAGGGTTTAGGGTTTAGGGTTTAGGGTTTGTACGAACTTCTCAGTAAACTTCTCCCCACCATAACAAACAAACCCGAAGGACTTCAAACCCTTGCAGCTATCTTTTAAAGCTGAACGCCAACAAAACAATTAGGGTTTAGGGTTTAGGGTTTAGGGTTAAGCCCTGCATTTGGACCCTGCCGGTCGTAAGGGTTTAGGGTTTAGGGTTTAGGGTTTAGGGTTTAGTACCTTCTAGAAAGGCATCATCCTTTGTTTCGATTCCTGCTAGGGCGAGGCCTTCCAAGGGGGCCCCCTGAAGGGCCCTTAAGCCTTCGGGGGTTAAGAGAAAGCCGTCAATCTCGAGGTTTTTGAGGTTAGTGCTGCGTAGAAACCCTAAACCCTAAACCCTAAACCCTAAACCCTAAACCCTGAGCTGCGCAGCCCTGGTGTGGAAATACAAAATACAGCCGTTGATATGAGGGTTTAGCGTGTTTTCTTAAAAAATTAGGGTTTAGGGCTTAGGGTTTAGGGTTTAGGGTTTAGACTAACCAACGCTTAAGAAGAACCCTAAGCTGTTCGTCTGTCACAAGAACGCGAGCTAAGCCACCATAAACACACAAGGATAAACAACAAGGGTTTGCTCCTAGGGTTTAGGGTTTAGGGTTTAGGGTTTAGGGTTTAGAGAAGTGATTTGGGGTTGTGGGCTGAGAGCTTCTCGCGTAGAGCTAACTAAACTAAAGCATCTGAGGCAGATGGGCTTAGGGTTTAGGGTTTGGGGTTTAGGGGTTAGGGTTTAGGGTTTAGGGTTTACCTGTATGCCCAATAGATGATACACTTGTCAGGGCTCTGCAAGCTGCTTCATGAAAAGCCCTGAAGAACGAAAACACTCAAACCCTAAACCCTAAACCCTAAACCCTAAACCCTAAACCCTAAACCCTAAACCCTAAACCATAGACGCTAGCTTCTGAATCGTCATTTCTTGTGGATTTCATCTTGATGATGACTTATCGAGGGTTTAGGGTTTAGGGTTTAGGGCGTAGGGTTTAGGGTTTAGGGTTTGCCGCACCTAGAGACAAGCAGACACCTCAAGAAGTCCGGCAGCTCTAAGAACCCCAAAACCCCAACCAATAGATTCTCGCTTAAGATAAAACCTCTGCAGGGGGGCCCCCCAGCAGCAGCAGGGGGCCCCCTACCATCAACGGGGGCCCCTCCCTCAGGGGGGTCTGTTGCCGCCTCCTGGGGCCCCTCAGGGGGCCCTTTCGAAGTTGAAACTAGGGGCCCCTCTGGGGGCCCCTCTGGGGGCCCTTCTGGGGGCCCCTCTGGGGGCCCCTCTGAGGGCCCCTCTGGGGGCCCCTCTGGGGGCCCCTCTGCAGGTGTATCTTGGGGTTCATCTGGGGTACCCTCTGGGGGCCCCCTTGGGTACGTCATTGGGGGCCCCTCTGGGGGTGTATCTTGGGGGCCCCCTGAGGAAATAGGTGGGGGCCCCCTCGGCGGTCGTTCTTCAGGTTCTCTAGGTGTATCTTGGGGCCCCTCTGGGGGCCCCTGAGAGCTGCTGTATGCTTCGTAGGTGCATGCAGCAGCAGCAGCAGCAGCAGCAGCAGCAGCAGCAGCAGTAGATGGAGGAGGAGACTTCGTGTCCCTAGAGGAGACACCCTCTTGGGGGGGTTGCTGCCTCGTGGAGACAGGGGAAGAGGTAGCCCCCTCATCAGGGGATGGGGGGCCCCCCATCCTGTCTGAGGGGCCCCCTAGAGTGAGATAGGGGCCTCAGGGTCTAGCAGTGTTATCGCTGGGGCGGTAACCCCCAGTAAACCCTCAAAACCCTAAACCCTAAACCCTAAACCCTAAACCCTAAATTCAGGTTGTTAAACAATTATCTATGGTTCTAACACCCTTGAAAAGAGACAGAAAACCCCAGGAGAGACAGGGAGGCCCCTCAAGTGTATGGCTAGTAGGCCCCTAACAATCTAGTGGCGTCTGTCTCCTCGGGGGCCCCCCCCTGTTGTTGTTGTTTTTAATATGAAGAAAATAAAGATACAATAATATAATTAAAACCTAAAAATTAAACAAATAGAGAGGAAGGGGGGCCCCCTAACAGATAGACCCTGACCAGACAGCTACAGGGGAGGGGGGGCCCCCGTCGCCTGTCTGTCCCCTTAGCACCTCTTCTACTTTCTTCTTTCTGTCTGCTTATATATATATATATATATATATATATATATATATATATATATATATTCTGTCTACTCTCTGTCTCCTCTCTACCTCCTCTCTATCACTACAACTAAAAACCCTACACTCTATCATCACGAAACACGCAGCCAACGGTTATAATAAAGGGGTACTGTGGGGGCCCCGGGGGGCCCCCAGGGGCCCCCCAGGGGCCCTCCAGGGGGCCTCACAGTACCGAAGGACGTAACGAAAGAGGGGCCCCTAGGGCCCCCAGGGGGGGCCCCCCCTCGTACCCCCTGCTACGTGGGGGCCCCCTTTTCAGATTGCCGTATTGCTACAGCAGCAGCTGTCTGTACACTGCGATGTTTGCTGCTCACAGCTCGGGGGCCTCCCCCTGTCTTGGGGGGCCCCCCTCCTCCTCCTCCCTTTGAGGGGCCCCCTGTACCCTTTTCCAGCAACTTGCGGGGGCTTGGGGGGGCCCCCCGTCTTGTGTGTGGGCTCTGTCTGTATGCTTTGTTTCTCCTCCCCCTGTCGCTGTAAGACCCCCCGCTGCTACTCTCCGCCCTGTAGCTGCTGCTGCTGCTGCTGCTACTGCTGCTGCTGCTGCTGCTGCTGCTGCTAGTATGGGGCTTCGTGCGGCGGGTCCCGTTGCGGCCTCTTAGGGGTGAGGGGCCCTGCTGTCCTTTGGGGGCCTCCTCATCGGTACCTCCCTCTGAACCCTCCCCTGTAGGGGCCCCCCCCTCCACGGGCCCTTGGGGGGCCCCTGTAGAGGAAGCTCGGGGCCCCCCAAGGGGCCCCTTTACACTCCTTCTGGGAGACGATCGAGAGGCTGCTGGAGAAGCAGCAGCAGCAGCAGCAACATCAGCTGCTGCTGCTGCTGCTGCTACTGCTGCTCCTAAACTGCATGGGGGCCCCGATTTCCTAGGAGCCATCGCAGGCCTACTGGGGGGCCCCCAGAGGGCCCCCTCAGGGGCCCCTTCTTGGGGTGAGGCCGGAAAGCAAGCAGCAGACCCATCAGCAGCAGCATCAGCTGCTGCTGCTGCTGCTGCAGCAGCAGGTTGCTCGTGCCCCCTTTGTACGGCTGCACTTGCTGCAATTGTTGCTGCTGCTGCTGCTGCTGCTGCTGGTAGCGGCTCGCCTACTACCCCCGGAGAGTCTAGGAGGGGCCCCCCTTCAAGATCCTCTGAAGGGGCCCCTGCTGGAGCATGTCTCGGGGAGCTGCATGCACTTAAAGAGAGAGAGAGGGGGGGTACACCTACAGGGGGGGCCCCCTGGGGGCCCCCTCCCCTGTAAGACCAACCAGGGGCAGGGATGATACCTGGGGAAGCCAAGGCATCGTCCGCACAAGCTGGGGCCCCACAGGCTTGCTGCTGCTGCAGCTGCTGCTGCTGCTGCATTTGTTGCTGCTGTTGCTGCTCTATTTGATGGATCTGCTGCTGCATGCAGCAGCAGCAGAGGTCCCGCTGCTGCAGCAGCAGCACATCTCTGTAGCTTGTTCGTAATACCCTTTCAAGCTCTACTCTAAATATCTCATCAACAATACGACTGCAGCACAACATACACAGCTGTATATACACCCCAAATACTCCTGATGCTGCTGTTGCTGCTGCTGTTGCTGCTGTTGCTGCTGCTGTCTGCTGTCTGCTGCAGACGCTTTCAACAAACCCTGCTGCTGCTAAACCCTAACCCCAATTAACGAACCAGACACACAAAGAAACCCCCTGCCCCTCGCAACCCTAAACCCTAAACCCTAAACCCTAAACCCTGAAGCCAATCCTCAAGCCCACAGCAACACAAAACCCTCTAACCCTCAAGTAAGGTTTCTTCAAGACAGACAATACTGCAGCCTATTTCACCCTAGGGTTTAAGAGCTAGGGTTTAGGGTTTAGGGTTTAGGGTTTAGGGTTTACTTGACGATCTGCTCAAACGTCGGGCGCATGCGCGGGTCTGTCTCCAAACATGCCAGCGCCAAGTTCACTAAAAATGGGTCCTGCTCATAAACCCTAAACCCTAAACCCTAAGCTCTAAACCCTAAACCCTAAACCCTAATATCTACAGCTGCCATGTGCACGACCCCCCTCCAGCTCGGGCAAATATATCTACAAGACACCCCCCACTCTGCTTCTAGGGTTTAGGGTTTAGGGTTTAGGGTGTATACTGCCGTATGTTCAAACAAACGAAGGGGGATTTTATATTTTTGGTCTGATAAGCCCTTACTATGTGTCTAGGGTTTAGGGTTTAGGGTTTAGGGTTTCTATTAACTTATGTTGAAACAAAGAGAGGGCTACTTTATACTTAGGGTCTGATAAACCCTTACTATGTGTCTAGGGTTTAGGGTCTAGGGTTTAGGGTTTAGGGTTTAGGGTTTATCTTATGTTGAAACAAAGATAGTGGTATTTTATACTTAGGGTCTGATAAGGCCTTACTATAGTTGTAGGATTTAGGGTTTAAGCCTTAGGGTTTAGGGTCTAGGGTTTAGGGTTTAGGGTTTACCTTATGTTGAAACAAAGATAGGGGTATTTTATAAAATTTTAGGGTTTAGGGTTTAGGGTATTTTATATTTTAGGGTCTGATAAGGCCTTACTATGTGTGTAGGGTTTAGGGTTTAAGCCTTAGGGTTTAGGGTTTAGGGTTTAGGGTTTATCTTATGTTGAAACAAAGATAGTGGTATTTTATACTTAGGGTCTGATAAGGCCTTCCTATGTGTGTAGGGTTTAGGGTTTAAGCCTTAGGGTTTAGGGTCTAGGGTTTAGGGTTTAGGGTTTAGGGTTTATCTTATGTTGAAACAAAGATAGTGGTATTTTATACTTAGGGTCTGATAAGGCCTTCCTATGTGTGTAGGGTTTAGGGTTTAAGCCTTAGGGTTTAAGCCTTAGGGTTTAGGGTTTAGGGTTTAGGGTTTACCTTATGTTGAAACAAAGATAGGGGTATTTTATACTTGGGGTCTGATAAGGCCTTATTATGTGTGTAGGGTTTAGGGTTTAAGCCTTAGGGTTTAGGGTCTAGGGTTTAGGGTTTAGGGTTTACCTTATGTTGAAACAAAGATAGGGGTATTTTATAAAATGTTAGGGTTTAGGGTTTAGGGTATTCTATATTTTAGGGTCTGATAAGGCCTTACTATGTGTGTAGGGTTTAGGGTTTAAGCCTTAGGGTTTAGGGTTTAGGGTTTAGGGTTTACCTTATGTTGAAACAAAGCTAGGGGTATTTTATACTTGGGGTCTGATAAGGCCTTCCATTCTTTGAATCCTAACAGCCGAGCAGCAATGACACCAAAGGCCCAAACATCTGCAGGACGATCGTAGGCTGCTGTACGCTGCTCGGGGGCGATATAACCCTAAAACATAAAGGAGACAGGAGACAGGAGACACATTGAAGGAGACAGGAGACAGCAGAAAGGAGACAGGAGACAGGAGACACATTGAAGGAGAGAGGAGACAGCAGAAAGGAGACAGGAGACAGGAGACACATTGAAGGAGACAGGAGACAGCAGAAAGGAGACAGGAGGAAGGAGACACATTGAAGGAGACAGCAGACCGCAGAAAGGAGACAGAAAAAAAAAGAAAGAAGAAAGGAGACAGCAGACAGCAGACAGGAGAGACAGGGGATACGAGAGACGGGGGATAAGATACAGCTTGAGGGATATAGGGGACAGGGGACAGGAGACAGGGGAGGGGAGACAGGGGAGAGGAGACAGAGGAGACAGGAGAGAGGAGACAGGGGAGAGGAGACAGGGGAGAGGAGACAGGGGAGAGGAGACAGGGGAGAGGAGACAGGGGAGAGGGGGGAGGGGAGGCGTGAGGCAGCAACACAACGGGGCTGCATGCAGTGTCTAGGGTTTACCCTCCGGGGGTGAGGACCCCCCAAGAGGCTAAACCCTAAACCCTAAACCCTAAACCCTAAAGAGTAAGTCTAAGGGCCTAGCTAGTGAGCTATCACACTCTGAGAAGGGGCACGCATCAGACTCCACCACCTTCCACCCGCTGAGGATCTAGGGTTTAGGGTTTAGGGTTTAGGGTTTAGGGTTTACCTCTGTGCCTGGCCCCTGAGTCATTTCATGCTCAAAGTATCGATGTTCTGCTACTCGCGCTACGCCGAAGTCAGTGACAAGTGCCCGTCCATCCTATAACCACAAACCCTAAACCCTAAACCCTAAACCCTAAACCCTAGGCCCTACTCTTCAAACCCTAAACCCTTGTTTGGCGACGGACAATACAAAACAGACATGCGTCATCGAGTGCAATGGAGGCTCAGCGTTTAGGATTTAGGGTAGCGTATGGAGGTTTAGGGTTTCGCTAGGGTTTAGGGTTTAGGATTTCGCTAGGGTTTAGGGTTTAGGGTTTCGCTAGGGTTTAGGGTTTAGGATTTCTTTAGGGTTTAGGGTTTAGGGTTTAGGGTTGTATTACTTTAATGAGTATATTTGCTGGCTTGAGGTCTCTATGTAGAAGATGGGGTTTAGCTGCTCGAGGAGAATGGAGAAACTGCATCGCCCTTGCTGAGTCAACAAGGACCCCAAGAATAAAATCAACAGACAGAAGAAGCCCCGCTGCTTCGTGTCTGTTAAGTAGGCTCTCTGTACAGAGACACAAACACCCCATATATATATATATATATATATATATATATATATATATATATATATATATATATATATATATATATATTCACGTGTACGTACGTGTGTACATATATACAGACACCTTCAGCATCAGCAACAAAAAATAAAAAAACAAACATTTTCGGGTGTATATACACCTGAAATACTTGTGTATATACACCCCATACTCTCCCTCTCTAACTCGCTGCTGCGGTGTATCCTCAGCTCTCTCTCTCAATAAACAAACATGCAGACAAGTTTAAAGCTAAATACACATTCTTCGGGTGTATGCTCAGGTGTTGCTGTTCTCCTGTTTGCTCAAAGGGCTGTTGAAGTGATGCCTCTTCAGGTGTATGCTCAGGTGTATGTATGCTCAGGTGTATGCTCAGGTGTATGTATGCTCAGGTGTATGTATGCTCAGGTGTATGTATGCTCAGGTGTATGGGGAAGGTGCTGTTTCTGCTGAGGTGTATCTGCTGAGGTGTATACATGCGTTGGTATATATACATATAATATATATATATATATATATATATATATATATATAAATGTATGAATTAAATAAATAAATAAATATAGGTGTAAATTAACCTAAAGATTCATCCGCGATATGCATGAGGAAGCATAAAGAGCTGTGTCTTGTTTTTTTTTTTGTTCTGTCTTCTAACATTTGAAAACCTCCAAATACACCTAAGAAGGGGACGATCCGGGGATGAGTGTACGACCGCATTATCTCTGCCTCAGGCACATTCTCCTCTCTTCAACAAAACAAACACACACATATATATATATATATATATATATATATATGCATGGATATAGATATAGATTCAGATATATATAGATAGATAGATATAGAGATGTAGTTATAGAGATACAGATATATAGTTATGTAGATATACAGATATACAGATATATAGATATACGCAGATATAGATATATAGATATACAGATATACAGATATATACAGATATATAGATATACATGCTATATATACATATATATATATATATATATATATATATATATATAACAATATTACGTATCTCTCTCTCTCTCTCTCTCTCTCTCTCTATATATATATATATATATATATATATATATATATATATATTCTATTTAATTTATCTTGTATATTTAATGACACGTTCATGTTCTAAGAGATTAATATTGAGCACAGGCAAACAAATACAAAAAAAATTAAACAAACAAACAAACATTCTTCTCTTCAACGAAGCAAAACATAAACAAAACAAAGAAATAAATAAACAAATAAATAAAACAAATAAATAAATAAATAGATAAATAAATAAATAAATAAATAAATAAAAGACACAAACAAACAAACAAACAAACAGACAGACAGGCAAATAAAACAAAGAAAGAAGCAAAGAAGCAAAACAAACAAAACTAAAAAAATAAATAAATAAATAAATAAATAAAATAAAATAAATAAACAAACAGAATAAAATACAGATAAACAAACAGAGAAAGAAACAAACAAACACATAAAGACAGCAGCAATATAACAAAACCCCACAAAGATACAAGCTCCATACAAACATCCACAGATGCAATCTAGGGTTTAGGGTTTAGGGTTTAGGGTTTAGGGTTTACATTCTGGGTACGAGTTTAAGTGCATATTGTGGGAGATGTTGCTGCATGACGGCTTCACTGCCCTCCTTGTTGTTGCTGTTGCAGCTGTTGCTGCTGCAGCTATTACTGCTGCTGCTGCTGCTGCTGCTGCTGCTGCTGCTGCTGCTGCTGCGTGTCTGATGGTGAGAGGTTGCATGCAAGGCGTGGGGCTTTAGAGACACTCTCCACACTTCACCAAAATTTCCCTTCCCAAGTTTGTCGTGGAAAGTAAAATAATAATCTAAATCTAAATCCGCAGCAACCCCACCACTTGAACACCCTGGCCAGCCACTCGCCCTGAATCACAAACCCTAAACCCTAAACCCTAAACCCTAAACCCTAAACCCTAACCCCTAAATCCTAAGCCCTAAAACCCTAAAACCCTAAAACCCTAAAACCCTAAACCCTAAACCCTAAACCCCTAAAACCGTAAAACCCTAAAACCCTAAACCCTAAACCCTAAAACCCTAAACCCTAAGCCCTAAACCCTAGACCCTAAACCCTACAGGAGCTAGTAGGACACCAAGCAGCAACAAACAGCCTGACGCTTACTGCAGCAGAAAACGATCTAGGTCCCTTTCTGCCGCCAGTTGTTGCTGCCGCTGCTGCCGCTGCTCCTGCTGCTGCTGCTGCTGCTGTTGCTGCTGTTGCTGCTGCTGCTGCTGCTGGGTGTCTAAATAAATACAATGAGGGGAGCCGCAGGGTTTACGAGGGAGACAGACACTGCAGCAAGGGCTGCCGCTGCATGGAGGCGAAGCAAGCTGAGGAGGGTTTAGTTGTAAGAACGCAGAGGGCCCCTCGGGGGGCCCCTCAGGGGCCCCGTCAGGGGCCCCCAATGCCCCTCCTTGGGGGCCCCCGTGGGGGCCCCCTCCACCTTCAAAGGCCTCAGGAGAATCCCCCCATAGAATAGGCATCAAGTGCTCCAGCTCTGCCTCTGAAACGCAAAACCACCAAACCCTAAACCCTAAACCCTAAACCCTAAACCCTAAACCCTAAACCCTAAATATGAAGGTTTTCAAGCTCCATAAGGAGGAGCAGACCCTTTGCTCTCTTACCCTGGCCTGAGCCTATAAGCACGATGTTGTATACAAACTCAGGGGCCCCACGGGGCCCCTGGGGCCCCCTTATAAGCCTGCAGGGTATGCCCACGGAATCGCAGAGGACCTGTACACACCAAAAATGAAAAAACCCTAAACCCTAAAACCCTAGACCCTAAAACCCTAAACCCTAAACCCTAAACCCTCAAGCAGGAGACTCCAACATTGCGGCCGCAGCCACTGCAACAACCCAGTGGGATTGAAGATAAGGGGATCGATCTAATAAAGGGTTTAGGGTTTAGGGTTTAGGATTAGGGTTTAGGGTTTAGCTTACCTTGAAGAGCAGAGCTCTGTGTCTGCTGCTGCCAACCTTAACTGACCCCAGGGGTACAAACCCCCCATAGGCTTCTGCAGTTTTATTAACATCTAAACCCTCAGAAGGGTTTGAGGGGGCCCTTATAACTTTCAATACAAACCTCCTCAAAGCCTCAACACGCCGCCGTTGACGAGAGGCAGGGGGGGCCCCCCGGGGGCCCCCCAATGGGGTACAGCCAACCATTTGCTGCGCCTCCGATACCCTTCTCCTTAGGGCCCCATCAGTTTGAACATCTACAACTAACACTTCTCTACAGCAACAGGGGCCCCCCTGGGGGCCCCTACTGCTGCAGGGCCCCAGCTCTGCCCCCAGATCCTTCAAGACACTGTCTATGCTTTGCAGCCACTCGGGGTCTTCCCACGCATACACCAGCTGCTGCTGCTGCTGCTGCTGTTTCTGCTGCTTCTGCTGCTGCCGCTGCTGCATGCATACACTCGTAAAGGACGATCCAGAAGAGTATATTGAAGGGGGCCCCAAGGGGGGCCCCCCTCTTCTATCATGTGGAGATACACCGCAAGGACTCAACAGACTCTCACTCCCTTCTCCCTCTCTGTCTGCCCTTAATGCCCCCCCTGCTGCAGCTGCTGCTGCTGTTGCTGCTGTTGCTGCTGCTGCTGCGTGGCCGCCACCGGTTGCCCCGATTCCTGCTGCATCCGAGTCTGCTGCAGGCGCACCGAGGGGGCCCCCGTGGGGTGGGGGGCCCCCC
Organism: Eimeria praecox; assembly: GCA_963920595.1. NCBI lineage: Eukaryota > Apicomplexa > Conoidasida > Eucoccidiorida > Eimeriidae > Eimeria > Eimeria praecox. Next base: position 3,060,431 of record OY986953.1, read on the forward strand.
GCTAGCCCTGGAGGGGGCCTCTTCATGCGGCTTATAGGGGCAGGAGCAGCAAAGATGGAGGCCTCTGAGGGGGCCCCCCCATCCTTCTGCTGCTGCTGTGAGCTCGGGGCCCTTGGCCAGTCCCGTTGTGGTGTTGAGAAGAGGGCGTTAGGAGCTGCTGCTGCTTCTGCTGCTGCTGCTGTTGTTGTTGTTGTTGCTGTTGCTGCTGCTGCTGCTGCTGCTGCTGTACGTGGATTCCCCCCTATACCATAGCTCTGCGGGGGCATCAAATCAAAAACTGAAGTGGGGGCCCCCTTGTTCTCCCCATGAGCAGCTTTTGCAGCTGACGGAGCAGCAGCAGCAGCAGCAGCAGCAGCAGCAGCAGCAGCAGCAGCATTAGTAGCCGCGCTGCTGCAGCAGTGTCTCCTCTCCCAGAGGACCCTGAATTCTGCTGCAGAGACAGCTGGACAGGAGGGGCCCCCATCATACAGCAGCAAACCAGGGAGACAGAGTAAATCTGTAGGCTCGAGGGCCCCTGTCGCCCTGTATTTATAAGTAAGGCTGCAACGAGGCAGCTCCTCTAGCAGCAGCGACAGCAGCAGCTGCAGCAGCGGTGGCGTGCTGCTGCTGCTTCTTAATTGCTGCAGCAGAGATAGCTCAACCATCGTTATCTCGCGAAAGCCCGATAAGAAGAGTAGCTTCAAACCTAACAAGACAGATTGAGGGGGGCCCCTCAAAAGGGCCCCCAAAGGAGACAGCCCCACAAAGTGATGGGTTTCCTTGGGGATCAGACTACGTAAAAACAACAAACCCAAGTCCTCCAAAGCCTGACACACAAACCACAAACCACAAACCCTAAACCCTAAACCCTAAACCCTAAACCACTAAGCCCTGGAGACAGCCGAGAAGCCGTTTAGAGAAAGGGGCATGTGCAGTCTCTGCGGCTACAACAGGCAGGGGGGCCCCCCAACAACACCAAGGGCCCCGGAGGGGGCCCCGGGGCCCCCCATACAGAACCCCAGAACAAGATGCAGGGGCCCCTCAGATAAGGAGACAGTACCTTCTTCACTTGCTGGGTTGTGTGCGAATCCGTTGGTAGAGGAGGCAGAGCAACAGAAGAGGCTGTGGGCCCCCCCCCTCTCACTCCAAGGAATGAAAGGAAGGGGCCCCCCCCTACAGAAAAGGAGACAGCTATAGGGGGCCCCGAAGCCCGCACCGTGCGAGAGACAGTCACGGGGGCCCCTGCTGTATCCGGAGGCCCCCCACCTTTGGGGGGCCCCCTCTTATCACGGGCCCCCCCAATTCTGCCAGCCTCCGCCACCACAGAAACAGGGGCCCCCGGAGGGGCCCCCAGGAAGCCCGGGGATCCCTTGGGGGCCCCCTGGGCAGGTGCTGCTGCTGGGGGTTCTGCTGGTGCTTCAACCTGCAGCAATGGGGGGCCCCCCTCTCCGTTTCTTGCTGCTGCTGGTTCTGCTGCTGCTGCTGTTGCTGCTGCAGTTGTAGCAGCAGCAGTAGGAGCAGCAGCATCCTCCTCCATGGCTTCCTCGGTTCCTTGGGGGCCCCCAGGAGAGCCAAGGCGTTTCTTACAAGTTGTGTGGGGGCCCCCCAGGGGGGCCCCCTCTCTCTTTTCTGGTAGCTTAACTTCTGAACCCGATGAAGACTCCTCGGGGGCCCCCCCTCCCTTCCTCTTGGGGCCCCTACCCCCTCGCAGCTGTCTCAGGGGCCTCCTACGGGTGGGAGGCTGCGGGGGGCCCCCCGCAGCTGCTGCAGCTCTTATAGGGCTGGGGGCCCTGCTGCTGTCGTCGGATTCCTTATAGTCCGAGTCGCTGGTGTCTCCTGAGCTGTCTCCTGTCTCTTCTTCATATGCTGCTGCAGCAGACTCCTCTCCGCTGCTGCCACTGCCGCTGTCTCCGCTGCTGCTGCTGCTGCTGCTGTTGCTGCTGTTGCTGCTGCTGTCCCCCTGCTTCTCTGAGGTAGTCCGACTCGAGGCCCCCTCCTCACGATAGCTGCTGCTGCTGCTGCTGCTGCTGCCTGTGTCGCTGTCTTGGCTGTCTGTAACATCTGAAAGTAATGATGTGTTTCCGCTGTCTAGGCTTATCTCTTCTGCTGGGCTTCGGGGGGCCCCCTTTGTCTGCGAGCGGGGGCCCCCCCCGCCTGTCTTTAAGGCCTCTCCCCTAGACCGCAGACTCCTTCTAGATCCCTCACCTCGTCGATCTGCTCCTGCTGCTGCTGCTGTTGCTGCTGCTGCTGCTGTTGCTGCTGCTGCTGCTGCTGCTGCTGCTGTTTTCCTTGTTGCAGCAGCAACAGGGGCCTCCTGGGAGGCCCCCAGGCGGCTGCTGCTACGACGGGTTAGGGGGCCCCTACGCCGCCTCAAGGAGACACTGTCTCCTGAAGAGGAGACAGACGCATCATCATCAAACTCGCTTGTCTCCTCGCTGCTGCTGCTGCTGCTGTTGTTGCTGCTGCTGCGGCTGCCACCGCTGCTGGTGCTGCTGCGGCAGCGTTTGCCTCTACCATCCTGCTGCCGCTGTCTTCGAGAAGAAGTAGCAGCAGCAGCAGCAGCAGCTGCTGCTGCTGCTGCTGGGGCTGTCTTCCTTGACAGATGCTGCTGCTGCTGCTGCTGCGCTGCTGCTGCTGCAGTCTCAGATGCAGCAGCAGAGTCGTTGGAATGCAGCAGCAGCAGCATCTGTGCTTCGGAAGCAGCAGCAGCAAGTGCAGCAGCAGCAGCAGCCGCAGCAGCAGGTTTCTCTACGTCCCCATCTGCTACTGCTGCTGTTGTTGTTGTTGCTGCTGCTGCTGCTGCTGCTTCATCTGCTGCTGCTGCTGCTGCTGCTGCTGGATTGTCTCTCAGATCTAAGACCTTCAACTGCCCCCGATTCTGCTGCAGTGCAGCAGCAACACGAAGCAGATCTGCTGCTGTGATGCCGCAGTCCCTCAGAAAGAGACACTCCAAGGGACAAGGGCCTCTGTCTCCCACACCCTGCAGCCAGCACAAACCCTAAACCCTAAACCCTAAACCCTAAACCCTAGACCCTAGACCCTCATTCACACCTCCTACATTATAGAGCCCAAACCCTAAAAACATATGCCTTCGTTAGGTTAGCAAAGACAGCAGTACCTTGTTGTTTCTTTGTGCTAGGGTTTAGGGTTTAAGACCTAGGGTTTAGGGTTTAGGGTTCAGGGTTTAGGGTTTATTACCTCTAAAGCACTGAGAAGAGGCTCGAGGGGTGGGGGCCCCTCCTCTTCATCCGGTAGCAGCGCGCCGCAAGGATTGCTGCTGAGGTCTAAGGACTTCAGCATACAGCCGGGGGCCCCCAAGGCCCCTCCAACAGCCTGCAGCACAGGGGCCCCCAGGTTGTTGCCTGCTAGATTTAGGGTACGGAGGGGGGGGCCCCCCTGTGTCTTCCCTTCTGCAGCAGCTTGTGCTGTGCTGCTCCTCGTGCTGCGCTTGTTGTAATTGTTGTTGTTGCTGCTGCTGCTGCTGCTGTTGTTGCAGTTGCTGCTGTTTTTGCTGCTGCTGCTGCTGCTGCTGTTGCTGTTGCTGCTGCTGCTATTTCTGCTGCTGACACCATAGAGGGCCTCCAGCAGCGCAGCAACATCATCTTCGTTGAGGGCCCCACAGCAGCAAGACAAATCCAGGTGTAGTAGGGGCCCCCGTGTAGCCTGCTGCTGCAGCAGCCGCCGCAGGCATCTGACAGAGACATCAGAGGCCCCTAGCCACAGAGTCTGTAGCGAAGAAGGGGGGCCCCCTCCCTGCAGGGGCGGGGGCCCCAACCCCTCAGCTGCATGCAGAGACAGCTCCTTCAGGGGGGCCCCCAACAGCCTGAGGCGCCCCTCAAGGGCCCTGGGGCCCCAAGGATTGCCGCCTAGCCGCAGCTGCTGCAGCAACGGGGGCCCCCCTCCTTTTGTAAGGAAGTCAGCTAGGAGGGGGCCCCCCTCTTCAGGTATATCATTAAAGGATACATCTAACTCAGTCAGACGCCGCAGCAGCGCCGGGTGTCTCTGCAGCAGCAGCAGCAGCAGCTCGAAGCCCCCAAGCCCCAGCATACAATGCCGTAGAGACACACATACACCCCGCGGCATTGCTGCTACTGTCCGTACATACACCCCAATAAGGCTGGCCAGTCCTTTGCTGCTGCTGCTGCTGCTGCTGTTGCTGCTGCTGCTGCTGCTGCTGCTGTTGCTTTGGATAAGAGCTGCTGCTGCTGCTGTCCCCTCCTTTACGTGTATATCCTCTAAAATTAAACGAGATAAACTGCGGCTCTTCATACAAGCAGCAGACAGAGACAGCAGCCAGCGGCAGTCTCCCCTTAACACTACCGCATGCAGGTGGGGGGCCCCCTGAATTGCTGCTGCTAGCTGCTGCTGCTCTGCAGCACCACGGGGGCCCTCACGAAAGGGGGCCCCCACCACTAGCACATCCAGAAAGGGTAAGGGCCTCTCAGGCCGTATGAGATGAACCTTAAGAGATATGGGGTGTACGTACACTGCGCTTGCTGCTGCAGCAGGCAACACACAACTCTGCTGCTCCTCATCTTCTTCACCCTCTCCACCCTGCTGCTGCTGCTGCTGCTGCTGCTGCAGTTGCTGCTGCAGAGATTCCAACACAGAAGGCGCCAGAGAGCACACTTGCAGCACGTATAGGCCCTCATGTCCCTGTCTGCTGCTGCTGCTGCTGCTGCTTCTAGACCTCCGCTGGGCGTTAGGTGTACGTACAGGGGCCCCTGGGGGCCCCTCCAACAGGCTCCAGGGACAGCAGCCAAAAGGATAGCGGTGCGAAGCCCATAGAGAGTCCCCCACCTCTTCATTGAGGGGCCCCAGCAGCAAGTCTTCTGCTGCTGTAGCTTCCCCTGTCTTTGTCCCTCCTGCTGCTGCTGCTGCTGCTGCCGCTGCTGCTGCTGCTGCTGCTGCTGCCGGTGTGCGTCTCTTGCTGGCACGTTTTACTGCTGCTGCTGCAGCAGCAGAACGCGGCCGAGACGATCGAGGCCCTGCCCCAGCTGCGGGAGGCATTGCTGGCTGTCTGTTGCTGTTGCTGCTGCTGCTGTTGCTGCTGCTGCTGCTGCGGCTGCGCCTGCCTTTGGTGCTGCAGCAGCTGTTGCTGCTGCTGCTCGGGGAGGGCCGCCCTGCAGCTCCACGGTCCTAAACCCTAAACCCTAAACCCTAACACGAGCGTCCTATTCTGCAGGATGCTGCTGTGTGCTACCACGAGAGCAGCAGCAGCAGCAGCAGCAGCAACAGAAGCAGCAGCAGCAGCGGGGGGCGGCAGCAGCAGCATGCGCGCGTGTCTTGAGGATGATATACCTGGGGGCCCCTACAGAGAGGGGGCCCCCAAGCTTCTACAATTGTAGTGAAGCAGAAGGCTAGAAGCAGCAGCAACACCTGCGTATTTGCTGCTGCTGTTGACAGCAGCAGCAGCAGCAGCAACCCCCCAAGAAGAAGAAGAGGGTAGGGTGTCTTGTTAATGACAACAATATAGATAAAAAAAAGAAAATCAAGAACAACAACAACGTGCTGCTGCTGCTGCTGCTGCTGTTGCTGCTGTTGCTGCTGCTGCTGCTGCTCTGTTCCTGGTCTCCGGCCCCCGGGGTAGCTACGCCGGCCTGCGGTCGGGCGGCTGCTGAGGTGTCTAGACACTGGAAAGATAGCAGCAAAACATATTGATAAACCCTAAACCCTAGCATCAACAACTCTAACCCTAAACCCTAAACAACAGACAACAACCGCAGACAACAGAGGGGGTTGAAGTATACAGCCCCAGCCCCGAGGAGGGCCTGGGGCCCCAGTAGCAAACCCTAAACCCTAAACCCTAAACCCCAAAGACCATACGGGTGCATCTTGGATAATAAAAGGAGGGCTTTGAGACCTTGAAGCAGCAACCCTAAACCCTAGCAAAAGCAGCAGTCTAGGGGCTTGCTGCAGCAGCAGCAGCAGCAGCAGCAGCAGCAGCAGCAGCAGATAGCGTAGGGGCCCCCCTAACCCAAAGAACAAACCTTGTGGGGTTTAGGCTAGCAGGCAAAGAATAATACTTAGGCTGATTCGCCTATCACTTGATGCTCGCCCCAAACCCCAGATCTTAACCCTAAACCCTAATCCCTAGACCCTAAACCCTAGCCCTAGTAAACCCTAGACCCTAAACCCTAGACCTTACGTCGGCTGTCTACCCAGAAGAGAGGTGTGCTGCTGCATGTAAACAGCACGCTTCTAGGTGAAGCGCTTGGGGCCCCTCGGGGGCCCCTGGGGGAGGGTTGTGTTGGCTCGTGTGCTGCAACTGTCTCCTTTCCCTGTTGCTGAGTAGGCGGCTTCTATGGGGCGCTTCACAGTTTAAGTGTCTCCTTTTAAAACATGGAGACAGTCAATTTAGTTTGTTTGTTTTCCTCTCTCTATATAATGTGAATCTCCTCTCTATCAAATATCTCTCGTAATGCTTTAGACTCTTCTCTTACTCTTACCACTCTAACGAGCAGTCAGAGTTGAAGGCGCAAAACAGAAGAGGGGCAGACAGTTCAGCGAGTCCCCTTTCATTTGCTTCTGATGTTTATATATCTTTCTATTGCTTGAGTGTTTCCTGCTGCTACTCGTCAATTGCACTCGCTTCTGTTAAGACTTAACTCGGGTACTAGACTTAGACAATACTAACAGTTTCTCCCACTTTGTTGGAGTACCAGCTCCAACAACCGTCGCTCCCATAGAACCACAGCAGCAAACAAATCTCCCAGCTTTAATAAAGGAGACAGGAGATATGTGACCACTGGACCCTCCTTGGCAAGGGGACGATGAGGAGAAGAAAGAGACTATTTAGGCAGGGTAGATAGTGTGAACTGTCTCTCTATTGCAGTAAACCTTAGATGTTAGTTAATCTTCTGTGTGAATGTGTGCGTCTTCTACAGCAGCTGAAGAGGTGTTCGAATTAGCTTCTAACGCTGCGGGCAGCGGCACTCTTGAAGCCACTTACGATGCTAGTTGCCCTTGCTAGTTGCCCTTGAAGTTTTGGGTTTACGAATAGCAAAAGTAGTAGCATGTTGCTGATGAGTGGGAGATTTCAGCTTTGAAATAGCCAGTAGAGGTTTAGGTTGAATCGTCCATGGATTGCTTGCTGCCGAGCAGCAACTCCAGCCCTTGCACCCTAAGGGCCTCACGGGCTTAGCACTGTCATGTTTACGAAGGCAAAGGCCAAGCGATACTTTCAGTTCGGGTTGACACTTCGGCGAGCATTTCAACATAAAGTCAAGGATTCAGGGTATCAGTAAATCCTTCTCTACCATTATTCGTGATTTGTATATACTTTCAAGTTAGAAATTTTCTAGCTGTTGCTGCGACGTGGGATTCAAACTAGTGATCCCACTTGCCGCAACAGCCCGGAAATAGTTGAGTTCCGTCTCACCTATCAGTCAATGTCTATCTTGCAATGCACTCACAGAGTATATGTCGTCTCAGTTGTGGGGAACAAGAGCAGAAAATGTTGTTTTTCTCTGTGCTGCACTTATCTGCCTTCTCTCTGTCCCTCGGGGACTGAAGCTTCTCACCCGTCTTCTGCAGGCCAAAGGGAAAACGGGTATGCAAGGATATGCAAGCCTGTCTAGAGTGCAGCGTACTGCTGCAGATAACTGCCCGGCACAGCTTTCTTAGGTAGAGACGTGTAGGTCGTGCCGCTAGGCCGTAATCTACAAAGTAGATTAAGGCCTAGCGGCACGACTTACACGTCTCTAGTTACTATCTAGGTACCAAGGGAACGATTTGCCTATCAGCTTCCTTTATATACTATACCTATCAGCTACGTGTGGATACGCCGTAGAAAGAAGCATCCCGAAATTGTTTGCGATTTAAAGTGTAGGAGAAAACGTCCTGCGCTGAGTTGGTGAATCAACATTCTCCACAGAAAGCGAAGGGAGGCAGCCAGGTAAATTCACGTGCAATGCAGGAGAGAGTTGTTTCTCATTCAAGGGGGAGTCAAGGAGAAGCAGACAAGTTGGCCCTTCGACAATTTTCAAAAGGGCAACTCATGGAAGAGTTCTGCTCGATCGTTTGGGAATTCCTTAGAAGAAGATCAAAGACCCCAAGGGTCTGTGCGAGCAAGTAAGTTATTTTTTATCATATACCTGAGAAGTATTCTTAAATGTGTGGCGACTTGTGCTGTTCTTCGGCATTTACTCGATCGAATATTCATTGGTCCGGATCATCTGAAGCTTTCGTTTCATTGTAATTTTGTTGAGGCACTTCAAATCAACGCACCGGAGGCAGCGCCCTTCCTACTGGCGGCGGATTGTGGATAAACACGCCTTTGCGAGGGCTAGCTTTGCCCTTTTTACCAACCCTTCTCCTTGCTGTTCTATCGCTCCGCAAAGATGTGGGGGTAGCCGATGTCTTAGAACAAAGCTTGGGGTTGCTCTGAAAGGGTGTTTGATGCGGTACCTTTGAGCGTCTACGAGATGGCTGACTCGCTGGCAACTCCTTCTTATTCGATACATCTGAGAGCTTTCCCCTTAGTTTTCCTAGCTCTGTCTTATTTAATACATCTGACAGCTCTTCCTTCAACTGTGCCCACTTTTGCTGTTCATCCGATTTTGGTTGGATTGCCCCTCTCAAGCCCCTATTAACGATGGACTGCATGCATTTCTCCGTCATTCCCTGCAGCGCTTCTGTGCTGCGTTGGAGTTACATCCCACTGTCCCTCTTGAGATGTTGATTCTGTTATCGTAGGAAATGCAGATGCAATCGGGTACACTGGAAGTACCCGGGTGTATTCTCTATTTGCTGTATGGCCAATAGGCCTCAATAGTATTCTTTGGAGGCCACACGGACGCTCTTACTCACTGCATCTTTGGAGTATGTCGTGATAAACAGATCTAACGCAGAATATTCGTATGATAGTCATACCACGTATTTGTATCTCTAGCACACATTTGATGTTTGCAGTTTTACAAATATTCTTCTCCTATTTGCCACCATCAAATAACAATCGCAGTGAATGAGCCAACAGAAAGGCTGAGAGGTTTCACCCTCTTATAGTTGCTTCAGGCATCAAATCCACTCCCAAGCCGCTGCCCAGTAGCTCTATCAGTTTCGGGGGGTTAGTAAGAACTTAGATAAACACAGCGTTGACTCGCTGCAGATCTGCAGCTGCAACTGTCACCTCTTTCTTCGCCGGGCTATGCTGTACGTTACAAGGGGGAAAGGAGTTTCCCTGATCGGCGTCTAAGCCTGCATTGTAATCCGTGTTTCCCTGATGGCCTTCTAAGCCTGCATTGTAATGCTTCTCGGCTTCTACTGAGTCCGAATCCATATCCCTGTCCTTTGTGTGACCTCCTTTATTGCAAAACAACAAGATAATCCCCGCGGGAATATAAGCCCTCGGATTGCCTGCTGCCGTCTGTTCACTCATCATCGTGCCATTTTCTAGGTGAATGGGGCAACATCCAAAGCCTCCAGTTATATGTGGGGTTCTGAGCCTTCAGTTATATGTGGGGTTCTTCATGCAGACTACTTCTCAGCCATTGTTTTCCATTCTCGGCTAGGACCATAGAAGTGGCGTGGTGATGTTTCTCTTTGATGTGTATATGTTCTATCAGCGCGATGCCTCTCACCTGTTCATTCTTTAACTGCTTCTCTGCAGACCAGCCACTACGTAATATGTACCCCCCAGAGGAGAGCCCTGCAATGAAGCATAGGCCCACTGTCTCCAAGCCAGCTACGGTGTGCTCGTTCTGCCAGAACGGATATTTTCTAGACCCCCAGCAATTTAGAGATAGCTTCTGTTGGCCCAGATCTTTTCATTCTGCCCTCGTGTATTCCCTTGCTACCAGGTAGACAAGCATATATCACAAGACACCTCGAGAAACATCAAGAGACCAGATATATTTAAGATGCCCTTCTCTGGGCTGACACCACCCTTGTTGTGTCTCTCTGCTGAGCACGATCCCAGCAGCAATTGTAGCTGAATAAGTGCATCGTGAAGGCGAGAGTACGCCTACAGAGAGGGTAGGGACCCTTCCTATTGTTTCCCCTCCATTATACCTATCGTATTTGGGTGTCCCCCATATACAGAGGCCTTCTTCATAGTATTGCTGTAGCAAGAAAACAATTTTTTCGGGGAGGATTGCTGAGACAGCGCCCACCCTTGTGGCTCGGGGGTCCTCTGCCAGCTCCCCTTCTGTCTGTGTATGAGTGGAGACGAGGGGCCTGGAGCCCTAGACAGCTCGTAGAGAGGAACGACAGTTGGCGTCGCAGACAGCTGCTGCAGCTGCTGCTGCTGCCTGTCAGCAGCTGCTGTTGCCGAGTGTCTCCGACCAGAGACTGTGTTCTGTGTGTAGCCAGCCTGCCCCTGAGCCAGCCTTCTCAGGCTTCAAATTTCAAACAGAGTGCTGCCCCTCACAAGGCAGCCAGGGCAATCCGGTGTACATACACCACAAAACTTAAGCCAAGGGGGACAGTTGACCCTCTACTGTCTCCTCCAGCCTTAGGCGCTAAAACTTTTCTGCAACTGCCTCAACAGCACACACACCTCTTGCTGCTAGAGATGCCGCTGCTGCTCCTCTGCTGCTGCTGCTCTGTTGCTGCTACTCTGCCGCTGCTGCTCTGCTGCTGCTGCTGCACCCACAAATCCTCGTGTTCTGATTTGCGGTGTCTCTTCTCATCTGGTTAACTTGACGTCATTAACGCAGCTGCTGCAGTAAACCCTAAACCCTAAGCCCTAAACCCTAAACCCTAAACCCTAAACCCTAGACACCCTAATATTTAAACCCCAAAGCAAAACCTAAAAACCCTTCTAAATCAAACGCATGTTCCGGCTGCAGCTGCTGCTGCAGCTGCTGCTGCAGCCGGATCTGTAGCCGCTGCTGCTGCAGCAGCAGCAGCAGCTGGGCATGCTGCAGCTTCTGCTTGTGCTGCTAGCGCCCTGGTCCTCTGTTCTCTTAGATGACCAGCCGCCCACAGCGCTGCTGCTGCTGCTGCTGCTGCACTGGCAGCAGCAGCAGCAGCAGCAGCAGCGGCCTCAGAGTGTGAAGTCGTAGACCTCTGAGTACAGGGCGGGGCCCCCCTCCTCTAATTTGCTATCAACTTTGGCAAAGAAGGAGGAGATGGCCTCACGTAAACTCCACCCACCTGCTGCTGCTGCTGCTGGTTCTGCTGCTGCTGCTGCTGGTGCTGCTGCTGCTGCTGCTGCCGGTGCTGCTGCTGCTGCTGCTGCTGCTGCTGGCTGCAGACCTAGGGCTGCCGCTGTAGAAGGAGCAGCGGGAATGTTAACAGGCGGCAGCAGCGAGGGGTAGATGGAGACACCTGAGACAACAGCAGATTGTGCTGCTGCTGCATAAGCCAGGTGCTGCAGGAACGAAGAGAACCAGCTGCTGCTGCTGCTGCTGCTGTCTGCTGCTGCTGCTGGTGCTGCTGCTGCCTTTGTATCATCCAAAGACTCTTTAGCAGCAGCAGCAGCAACTCCTGTCCCTTCAACTGCTGATTCTATCGTATCGTCTGCTGCTGCTGCTGCTGCTGCTGCTGGTGTGTCTGCTGCTTCTGTCGTATCTGTTTCTCCTGCTGCTGCTACTGCTGCTGTTGCTGCTGCTGCTGCTGTGTCTGCTTCTCCTATACAGGGCAGCACAGGGTCTGAATTCAAAACCATGTGGTTTGATGTACGCCAACGAGTTGGGGAGTTGCTGCTGCAGTTGCTGCTGCTGCGGCGGCTTGACATCCTGCTGCTGCTGCTGCTGCTGCTAGGCTGTATGGCTATCCCTGCTGCATCATCTGCTGCTCCATCTGCCTCTGCTGCTGCTGCTGCTGCTGGTGCTGCTGCTGCTGCTGCAGGTATGTGGAAGAGATCTGCTGCAGCAGCAGCAGAAGGAAGACTGCCCATAAAGTTTTGCTGTAGCGGGGCATTCGCCTCACCGAAGACAGTGCGAGCCGCACATACTGCATAACACACACAACTAGGGTTTAGGGTTTAGGGTTTAGGGTTTAGGGTTTAGGGTTTGTGGTTTGGGGGTTAGGGGTTTAGGGGTTAAGTAATGTGCTCTGAAGTGATGATCTGAAGATACATAGTACAAAATAAACCATACAGTAAAACCCTAAACCCTAAACCCTAAACCCTAAACCCTAGGCATCGAAACCTAAACCCTAAACCCTAAACCCTAAGCATTGGGCAGACCCTCGAAACCCTTGATGTCTGCCTGGGGGGTTGCTGTCTAGGAACACACGTTAATAATACAGGGATTAGGGTTAAGGGTTTAGGGTTTAGGGTTTAGGAAAACTATCAACTCACGTAGAGAACCCCGAGTCAGCAAGCCGACCACAAGGGGGGGGACCAGCAGCCTCCTCATCTCGAGGGTTTAGGGTTTAGGGTTTAGGGTTTAGGGTTTAGGGTTTAGTGGGATTGTATTTTTCTGAAACGATTTACAAGTATAATAAACCTTTCTATTATATATCAAGCATGCAGCAGCAGTAGCTGCTGCTGCTGCTGCTGCTGCTGCTGCTGCTCTTTCAGCCCCATGTCTCTGCGAGACAACAGGCTTAGCAGCAGCAGCAGCCAGCAGCAGCAGCAGCAGCCTGAGCAGCAGCAGGAGCTGCTGCTGCTGCTGCTGCTGCTGCTACTTCTACAATAACTAAATATAAAGAAAAATTACTTCTCTTTTCCATATTACTAAGTTTAGGGCTTAGGGTTTAGGGTTTAGGGTTTAGGGTTTAGGGTTTAGGGTTTAGGGTTTTCTCTAAATGAAGCTCCAATCATTAAGGGACTCGATAGGGAGAGAGCCTCAGGATTTAGGGTTTAGTGTCTAGGGTTTAGGGTTTAGGGTTTAGGGTTGATAGTTTAGGGTCGATAGTTTAGGGTTTAGATTTAGGTGTTCTGTTTAAAGGTATAGGGTTTAGGGTTTAGGGTTTAGGGTTTAGGGTTTAGGGTTTAGGGTTTCGAAGATGCCTCAGAAGAAGAAGGGGAAGGCCAAGGGGCCTTCCCAAAAGCCGGATACAGCGAAGCTGCAAGAAGAAGCGAGAATGCAGCATGTTGAAGTGAGGGTTTAGGGTTTAGGGTTTAGGGTTTAGGGTTTGTAGGGGGGAGTTAAGGGTTTGTTAGGGTTTAGTAGGTGGTAGGAGACCTCAGGTGACCCTGAAGGGTTTAGGGTTTGAGGTGTCTGTACACCTCAGGAAAGCGCAGCTATCGTGCTACAGAAAGCCGACGCCCCTCAGAAGGAGTTGTTGAATGGATGGATAGAAGAAGCTGTTGAGATTAGAGTGCGGCTTGGCAGCCAAACCCTAAACCCTAAACCCTAAACCCTAGACCCGATCTGAAAGCCCTGCCTTCACCTGGAAGCTGATGTAGACACATCTCGAGCTGCATCTATAGAAGAGGGCCTGCGTTGTTTTAAAAACAAACCCTAAACCCTATCTATCAACCCCTCTAGGGTTTAGTAGGGTTTAGGGTTTAGGGTTTAGGGTTTGTGAGGATTGTTTGTGTTTGATATAACAGAAACAGGAGGCTATGAGGGGTTTAGAACGTGAGATTGAGGGATATGAAGCTTTTCTGGGGTGTACAGACAGCTTACTACAGTCTCTAACATGGGAGCAACAAGATACAGAAGAAGCATTGAAGGCAGCAGCACAAACCCTAGAAGGAGCTCATAAAGACTTATATACCCTGCAAACAAAACGAAAAGAAGATATAATAAAATATTTTAATAGAAATGTAATTGAAATGAAAAGTGTGTTTCTTGCAAATATCGAAGAAATTAAACAAACCCACTCGGCATTCATCAGACAACTCAAAACCCTACTACAACTTGTATGCAACAAGGGTTTAGTAGCGTTTAGGGTTTAGGGTTTAGGGTTTAGGGTTTAGGGTTTACGGTGCTCGATGTTATACTCAAGATCTCCAGAGTTGTGTATTTCCTAATCTCAAATACTCAGGTTAATAGGGTTAATAGGGTTAATAGGGTTTATATAGGGTTTATATATAGGTTTATATAGGGTTTATATAGGGTTAGTAGGGTTTAGGGTTTAGGGTTTAGGGTTTGTGATTGTTGTGTTATAAAGACACGAGAAGAACAACAAGCTGAAGCTGGCGAGGAAAGTTTAACTCTCTCCAACGAGATATCGTACTATCAGAATAGGGGGATAGAGATTCAACATCAATTACAAGCACTAGCTGAAGAAGCTGTTCAAACCCTAAAAACACAAATAGAAACAGCTTCAGAGAAGCATATAGCGGCTACACAGGGACTATCTCATGAATACAAACGTCTAAGTGCCCAAGATCAAACCCTAACACAACAAGTGAAGGAGAAGAACAAACAAATTGATAAAATATTAAATGCTATAATTAGATGGAAAACAAAAGTACGACAACATAAACAGGTAAGAGAGAGATACAGAATGCCATAAACCCTAAACCCTAAGCCCTAACATCTAAACCCTAACCTCTAAATCCTAAACGCTAAATCCTAAACGCTAAAGCCTAAACGCTAAAGCCTAAACGCTAAATCCTAAACCCTAAACCCTAAACCCTAGGCCCTAAACCCTAAACCCTAAGCCCTAAACCCAAGGCCCTAAACCCCAAGCCCTAAAGCTTAGACCTTAAACCCTAAACCGTAGACTCCTAAACCCTAAATTCTAATCTCTAAATCCTAAACCCATAAACCCTAAACCCTCAGCTCTAAACCCCAAACTCTAAATCCTAAACCCTAAATCTTAAACCCTAAATCCTAAACCCTTAATCCTGAAAGCTAAACCCTAGACCCATAACCTGTAAATCGTAAAACCTAAACTCGTAAGTCCTAAACCCTAAACCCTAAACCCTAAACCCTAAACCCTAAACCCTAAACCCTAAACCCTGAAGGAGCTAGCGAATTAACGCAGGATTTTGAAGAGAGAAACTCAAGAATTAAAGGAGAGGCAGAAAGACTAAGAAAACATTGCAAGGACCTCAGAAACGAAATGGAGGCCGCTAAGTCAGGCAACAAACACCACACATTTATAGGGCCTAGGGTTTAGGGTTTAGGGTTTAGGGTTTAGGGTTTAGGGTTTCGAGCTGAGGGTTTACGGCTCATAGTATGCAACTATGGAAAAAATTTAAGCTTACTCTTCTGCGGTCCAGCTTGCAGCCAACCCTAAACCCTAAACCCTAAACCCTGGGGCTAGGGTTTTCGGGCTGCAGGGCGCTGGAACAGCAGCGGCTAACGGAGGTATCTTTATGTGCTAAAGAAAAGAAAGACGCTCTTCTAGAGCAACTGAAGCTAGCAGACAAAATCCATAGAATGGCAGCTCTATGCAGGTCAGCACAAGGGTTTAGGGTTTAGGGTTTAGGGTTTAGGGTTTAGGGTTTAGGGCTAGGGTTTAGGATTTAGGGTTTAGGGTTTAGATTTGTCTTTTTCGGGCGAGAACAAGAGACAACATGAGGCCTCTCTGTGCTGTAAGCTGAGAGGCCTCCGGTGGAGGGCCCAACCTCGATGTGTTAGGGTTTAGGGTTTAGGGTTTAGGGTTTAGGGTTTAGGGGTTGGGGTTTGCAGGAAGTATGAAAGACCTGAAGACCCCCCGCCAGAGGCTTCAGATTTTAGTGAGTTGACGGAGGAGCAAATGAAAGGATGGAGCAAAGAAAATAAGAAGCTGCATGCAGCCCTTAAAGTCAGCAATATCTTAACATTTAGGGTTTAGGGTTTAGGGTTTAGGGTTTAGGGCTTAGGGTTTAGGGTTTGGGGTTTAGGGTTTAGGGTTGTGGTTTTGTTGTCTGTATCTCGTTAATGACTGCGTCGCCTCACCTATTTTTTGTTCGAGGGGACTGTCTCTGTCTAAAAACATTTGGGGTGTACATACACCTCAAGTCTTGTCTGTCAATCGTCTTCTATTTTCTATATTCCCTGTATCTTTTATATTAATATTTATTCTGTCTGTCTGTCTAAATAGTAGATGTTGTGTCTCCTTGTTTTTTTGAGTTTGTTTTGTCTGTCTCCTTGTTGAATCTGAGGGCGTTTAGGTGTCTCCTTGTGGGGTTTAGAGTAGAGTTGTATGTGTCTCCTCTGTTCTTTATGTCTCCTCTTTTATTATTTTATTTTATCTGCAGGAGGCGATGGAGACAGCAGGAGACGACGCTGAGATCCTCCAACATTTTTTAAAAAAAATTGCGGCTGTCACGCTAGAGGCGTAAGGAGACACCTCAAGAGACACCTCAGGAGACACCTCAGCATACACCTCAAGAGACACCTCAGCATACACCTCAATATACACCTCAATATACACCTCAATATACACCTCAATATACACCTCAACTGACACCTCAACTGACACCCCAAGAAGCACCTGAGGAGACACTTCAAGAGACACCTCAACATACACCTCAACAAATAACTCAAGAGACACTACAGGAGACACCTCAGCATACACCTCAACCGATGCTTTAGCAAGAAGATATACTCACAGGAAAAGTTAGACACCTTAGGAAACACCTGAGGAGACACCTCAGGAGACACCTCAGGAGACACCTGAGGAGACACCTAAGATAAAAGCCTGAGCAGCCCCTGAAGGAGACACCTGAAGACAGATCTGGTAGAAAGACACTGCAGGAGACACCTCAGGAGACACCTCAGGAGACACCTCAGGAGACACCTCAGCAGACACCTCAAGAGACACCTCAGGAGACACCTCAAGAGACACCTCAAGAGACACCTCAGGAGACACTTCAGGAGACACCAGATCCCTGAGGAGACACCTCAATGAACTGTAGAGCGAACAGCTTAGTAATCTTCGCTCGAGAGACAGCTGAGGATACACCTGAGAAGATAGACAGAGGCATCGATAGATAAACAACACACACTCAGACACAGAGGCCACCCTAACTCAACTGTCTCCTCTGTCTCCATTCTCCTCTGTCTGCAGTGTCTCTACTAAAGGTATACACTGTCTCTCTTTCTTTTCTGTCTCTTGTGGCTGTCTCTTCTGTTTCTCTTCTACAGTGTTTTTGTATTATGTTTCTGTCTTGGTGTCTCCTGAAGATATATTTGTCTCTCTCTAGCATGACAGATATCTCCTCTAGTGTCTCTGTCTTTCTATCTGCTGCTACTGCTACTGCTGCCGCTGCTGCTGCTGCTGCTGCTACATCTGTTTGTCTCTATCTGCTGCTGCCTGTTTCTCTGTCTGTCTGTCTCTCTCTCTCCTTCTCCTCCTCCCCTCTCTCTCTGTCTCTGTGAGTTGTCTCTCTATCTATCTGTATTAATCTGTCTCCTGCTGCTGCTGCTGCTTCATCTGTTTGTCTCTATCTGCTGCTGCCTGTTTCTCTGTCTGTCTGTCTCTCTCTCTCTCTCCTTCTCCTCCTCTTCTCCCCTCTCTCTCTGTCTCTGTGGGCTGTCTCTGTGTCTATCTGTATTAATCTGTCTCCTTTCTGCTGCAGAGAGTGTCTAGAACATTCGCTGTCTCTTCTGACAGCAAAAACTAAAGAATTAAGGGCCTCGCTCAAAGACATAGAAGCAGCACAGACACTGCCTTCAGGCTGTCTGCCTGTCTCCGTTCTCTCTGTCTCCAGCCTCAAAAAACAACAACCCCACACTCTCTCCCCCCCCAGGTAGACAGCAGTAATCAATACAATATAACTCTACTACATATCCTTTACAAAAGGAGACAGACAATCTCTCTTCTAGACAAAGCTAATAAACAGCTGTCTCTCTCGCCTCCTCTATAGGATATAAATTTATATCTATATCTATCTATCTATCTATCTATCTATATCTATCTATCTATCTATCTATATATATATATATATATGTAGGTATATCTATATACATGTATCTACATCTATATGTGTACCTCTCTCTCTCTATATATATCTATATTTATGTTTATATCTATATATACACTCGGAAGAAACAGAGAGCAGCTGACAGAACTACACACGAAACTGTGAGGCGCGCAGGGATCGTCCCAGCTAGCTAGCTAGTCAGCTAGCTAGCTAGCTAGCTAGCTAGCTAGTCAGCTAGTCAGCTGCCACCGCTAGTAGCTAGCCAGCTAGCTAGCTGGCTAGCTATATGGGCATCTAGTTGTGTTCGAGTGCGGGGGTTAATAATATAGTGATGCGAGCGATATCCGCGATTACGTACAGCAACTAGCTAGCTAGCTAGCTAGCTAGCTAGCTAGCTAGCTAGCTAGCTAGCTAGCTAGCTAGCTAGCTAGCTAGCTAGATCTGAGGCGAGCCCAGCATACCTCGGGCGCCTTCTTCTGTATGAAGGAGACCTTCCACCTGACAGAGTAGTAATAAATTTGTTGTCTTCTTTCTCCGAAGGAGACAGTAGAATATTTCTTCTATCGTCTAAGAAGATTCAAATCTTATAAATAATATACAATATCGTGGGGGATAGCAGGGCAGCTAGTAAGGAAATGAGGGGCCCTTCTATCTTTCTTTCAGCAGCAAATATGCGGGTATCTCCTTTACAATATATAATATTTCTCTCTCTAAATAAAATTAGAGATAAACAAATACAAAACAACTAACAGAACACTAACTACTACAACCCTACAACCCTAAGGAGGCCCCTTCAAGGCCCCTGCAACCCCTGACAGTAAAACAGCTCAGGGGACCCTTAAAGGGTATAGAGAAGGCAGGGAAGGGGGCCTCAGGGGCCCCCTAGGGGCCCCCTAGGGGGCCCCTAAGGGGGCCCCTCAGGGGCCCCCTTAGGGGCCCCGATGTGGGCTGTATCGAAGGTCACCTGGGGAGTGGGTGTCTGGGGATGTAAGTAAATCGAGACAGTAAGATGGGGACGATGGTGCAGCAATAGTAAAAGTTTTTTTAAATTAAGTTTTATTTAATTTTTTCTGTAGTTAGAAGGTTGTTTCAGGTGTATGAGATTATAAAGAAGGCTGAGGTGTATAGACAGCAGGGGGGATGTAGGTAAAACGATGAAAATATAATAATGATAGGCTTGAAAAGATATGAATAAACTAAAAAACATTCGTACTCTCCTCACCAAGATATACAAACATAAACAACAACAGCAGGAATACAGGACAGACCCCGGGAGAGACAGAGCGAAATAGAGTTGTTGCTATTTCAAAAGACAGTTGAGGTGTCAGGGCGAAACAGACAAGAAAAAGATATAAAGAGCAGAGAAAAAAGGATCTAAAATGCATGAGAAATCATATTTTAAAACAAAACCCTAAACCCTAAACCCTAAACCCTAAACCCTAAACCCTAACAACCTGCAGATACACCCCGCGGGGACGGCATAGTGACTGCCGGACATCAACGGTGTAGCTGTTTTGATTTTATTTTGTTTGTTTCTTTTCTTTTTGTTTATATACTGAGAGTTAAATAAGAAAACAATAAAAAAGGGTGTTTCTCTCCTTCTTCTTGCTTATCTCGATCTGCTCCTGGGGTGTATGTACAGCTCACAACTCTTGCAGCAGCACTATCTGTCAGGTTAGGGCTCTCTAAAGCTTTTATTGTGGTGTTATACAAGGATCTTCTGTTTTGTATTTTCTTTCTTTTATATTTAGATTATAAAAAGAAGAAAATGATGATAATTTGAATCCCTATTAAGCCTTCTCTTTCATCCCTCATTTCGGGTGTATAGGCAGCTCGCAAGGCGAGTAGATATACCTCCAAACATTTAGAGAAAAATTTAGCGATGTTTTTTATTATATTTTATAAAATTCGAAACCAATTATACAGCTAGAAGGCGAATAGCCGGTAGCTGCCTATACACCTCAGCAGCTCCCTAGACACTCCGCTAGTTCTATATATATATATATATATATATATATATATATACTACTCCCTACGATATTATATCCTACATTTATTTATTATTTTTTTATAAACCCTAAACCCTAACAATGGGCAACATACCATGTAGCTGTTCTCGGGGGTTTTGGGGAGAGGTTGAGGAAGCCATCTTCGGAGTAAGATCCCCCCATCATAAACCCTAAACCCTAAACCCTAAACCCTAAACCCTAGACCCTTCTTGATATTAATAATGTTTATTTTTTTTCTGTATATTTGTCTTCCTTTCTTCTATTTCTTTTATTTTCTTGAATCTCTAAACGATGTTTATGTATGCATGTATGAATGTATAAACCCCCCTCAAACATCTAGGGTTTAGGGTTTAGGGTTTAGGGTTTAGGGTTTAGGGTTTATGTTTTGAATAGAATGAAGAAGGGAAGAGCTCAGATATCCCGTATGTAGGAGGAGGAAGAGTAAGGAAACAAGTTGCATTCGAGAATGGGGCTGTATATACAGGAGAGTGGTTGGGAGATGCTAGAGACGGATATGGGGTTCAAGTATGGGATGATGGCGCCAGGTAAACCCTAAACCCTAAACCCTAAACCCTAGATCATAAACCCTAAACCCTAGATCATAAACCCTATGTGGGAGAGAGGAAAGCTCGGATAAATAGAAACAGGAAGGGAGGGGGTATATATATATATATATATATATATATATATATATATATATATATATATATATATATATATATATATATATATATATATTCTACGCTCTGCTCCTTCTACATTTGTTGCTGTTGCTGCTGCTGAGGATGCTGTTGGTGTTGCTGAGGCTGCTGCTGCTGCTGCTACAGCGGTTGCTGCTGCAGCAGCAGCAGCAGCTGCTGCTGCTGCTGCTACTGCATTATTTGCTTGGGTTGCTTCTCCCCATTTCGATCCCTGTTGCAGCATCTGCTGCTGCAGCAACTGCCGTTGCTGCTGCTGCATCTGCTGCTGCTGCTGCATCTGCTGCTGCTGCTGCATCTGCT
>OY986953.1:3088620-3093620 GCA_963920595.1 Eimeria praecox
TATTATTTATTCTTATTATTTTGATAAAACATCATGTATATATCTAAAAATTAATTAGAGAAGATAATAAATTATATATCTGTAATATATTTATTACTCTACTTCTTTCTCTCCATAGAAGAAGCTGCCGTGCATGCACGACTGGGGCTGTTTGTTTGTTTTTTATTGTTGTATTATTATTGAAACCATAATAAACAAATTATTGTAACTGAATGAGCATACACTGCATGCAGCAACTGGAGAATTCTAAACAAACAAATTGAAACTAACAAACCAAACAAACAAACAGAAAACAAACAAATAAATAAATAAATAAACAAACAGAAAAATAACAAACAAAACAAAGAAGCAAACAAAATAAGCAAATAAACAAACAAACAAAATAACATACAAGGACACAGACGAAGTACCCAACGAACAAATTCAGACAGAATAAAAACAAATAAATAGAAAGCAAACAAAGGGAGAGAAGCCTCAGCAGAAAATCCCAGAATAAACAAAATACAGCCAGGTCTGTGTGATGTTTGTAATCGTATCTTTACGTAGTCTCAGACTGGATATATTTGGCGAAACAAGTAATTAACTACAGTTTAAACAGAAGTCTGCAAGACTAGCCGATGTGGCTAGGTGATTGGTCGTGCATGCATGCATGCATGCATGCCGGTGCTACAAGAAAGCCCCATATGCATGCATGCATGCATGCCGGTGCTACAAGGAAGCCCCACATGCATGCATGCATGCGCGCATGCGCGCATGCGAGGCTGTCTTGTGGCACTGGCTATAAGAAAGATTGTTGAGCCCCATGGCCGGCCTGTCCGTGTCCCCACTAACTCCCGGCCTTTGGACCCCTGGGCTACCAAAGCCAGGAGGCGGGAAGGGGGGGCGGGGGCAGGGGGAGGAATTAGCTGTTTTTTGCTGGGTTTTTCTTTGAGGCTCTGACTCTACTGTAACTCACGACTGTCCTCGGATAAGATCGAGGACTCTCTTAACACCGGGCGTCCTGGGCAAGGCGGCCAAAGGGCGTGAGTCTGGTACAGGGGGATAGTCTGAATTGAATTACAGGACACCTTGCTGAAACAACCACTGTAAGGCATATATTTAATTATATTTAGGCTGTGAATGCCAGATAGAGGCTCCGCCAGCGAAGAGGCTTGCAGGCTTCACGACGTCACCTTTCTGTAGCTTCAGATTTTATATCCACATCGCAGTATTTGTCATCGAGTGTGATTGCAATTCCTGATTGATAAGAAAGGGGATAGACACTTCGCTATCTCAAGGAGAATCTGCAAGGGCATTTATCTCTCATCAAGTGCAGACGCTTCGGTGCAGAGTAAGCTAAGCAAGACGACAAAGGAGGTCTCGAAGGATGGATGGAGAAGGCCATCGTAGGACAAGACATAGAGTTGGTAGTGGTAGGACTCTCATCGAAGGGCTTGATTTGTTAACCCTCCGAGTACGTAGCTGTCTGAACGCGACATCCAAGATCTTCAAGTGTATCGATCTGGCAGAAAGGCCCAACCGTTGTAAGAACTCAAGACTTGCTTTAAAAAAATCTTTGGAGTAAACTGAAGTAGACCGATTGTCAGTGCTTTCTATGGGAAAGCTCCGCGACCCGCCGCCTCTTCTCCCTGACACACGCCTCCCTTCTGTCGTTCAGCCCCAACACTAACATGCAAGCTGTGTGCATGTATGGTTTGTGGGGGGGGCGGAGACGGGGGGCTTGAGCGTTGCTTTGGTCGCCGTGCTTGCTCCCCTGGCAGCACTGCTCGAAGTCCTTCTTCTGCAGTTTTGTAGATTTCATTACAAGTCTGCAGTCTCAAATTGTGTGACCTTGGTTTTTGCTAAGTAAGCAGATACACTGTCAGGTACATCCTCCAAGATATCCAAGTGTCAAATTCAGTGGCTGCTGTCGTTCACCATTTCTAGTTTATTTGTAAGTTGGTTTGATCTTTACAGTCCTAATATCCATAGGCTCTAAATTTGGGTCGTCTCAGCACCCGCTTTTTTTCTTTCTTCAAGTAGAGCTGTGGAGGTATAGCTTTCTCTATATTTTATGCGAAGACACTCCATCATGTGGATGACTTCAACTATGTTGCCCCTTACCTTATCACCCCTCACCCCTTTGTTCCCTATCGACGGTCTAGTAGGCTACCGATTCAATCTCCCCCGGGGACAGCCAGGCTAGGATTCAATTGTATAGGGGCTCCCGTTCTACCGCTAACTAACCTTCTCTTCACCAAAGACTGATACTTCTCGATGTAGCGTTCTGTCCACACAGTTTTCCTTACTCACGTTTTATCAACTATTCCGCCATAGCTTCTGTCCCTCACATACTTGGGAATAAGCCTGCACGGCAGAACATGCTGGAAGGCTGGCTCGGTCCTGATACTCTCAGAGGAAGCGGAATCTTTACCTAGATGCAACTACCATCATCGAGCATCCCCTTTTAATAGAGAAGACGTCAATACCAATTGTTGATGCCCCGCTGCTTTTTGAAAGCTAATGTATAAGTCTAGGGGCCAAGGAAATCCTCTGCTGCCCCTTCATCGCGGCGCTCGCTGTACCTCTGTCGACCTGAATGGTCGACAGAGGCGAAGGCATTCTTCATATATAGTCTTCGATGAAAACGCAGTTTCCACCGTTGAAATGGGGACGTCGAGCTTCTTTATGCTCGGCAAGGCTCCCGATCGTAGGTTGCCTCCTCCTCCGCGGGCGGAGGAGGAGGCAACATCCATTATACAAGAGAGAGAGGCTGAGGCTCTATTAACGGTTTTTTCAGAAAATGCTTAGGCGTTTTTTTATGTTTTCTTTTCTTTCGTTCCTTTTCTTCAGTTATGACCACATACTTAACCGCCCTGCAGCGGGGGGTGGGTGGGGCCCGTTGCTCCCCCTTGGTCCGACGTGCTATGCGGTACGTCCACATCGTTGTTGAGGATCGCCGATGGCTGCAATAGAGTGAAATGCTTAAATAAAGAGTATGGAGAAAGCAGCTGGCCTCCCCTCCAGTCTCCAGACCCCCTTGATATCGCCACCCTAGGATCTAGACCTGAGGTGGGACACGGAGACGTCTTTCAAGGGCTGCAAAGGACCTCCCTGTAAGACAGCCCCACATGCATGCACAGCCAATGCTCCTTTGCTGCATGCACTAGCATTGTAGACTGCAGTGTAGACTGTCTTTAAACTGTGACTTGATCCTCCATCGTGAGCCTCCTAGCAAGTAAAGATACGACTAACACCGCAGTATTATAGAGCATGCACCAGCCCATCTACCCTCCTATTAAGTTGGATTGTAAGAAAATTCGTATAACTAGCCAACACCCAGTAAAGTATTTTTTCTTCATGTTCACTACATAATTTCTAATATATCCCAACCTCTTATGCACTCTTCCAAGGTTAGCTGCTTCTAACCTTCGGAAGAATAATATATTCATCCTCCACGTTTGTCGAACTGGGATTTCAACGCCCCCAATTTCTTACTGAGGGAAGCTTGAGTAACCCTGCTATCAGAATATGATAATACGCTTAAGCATACCGCTGTTCAAGAATTAAAGCAACCTACAGGATGTCTGGCACTATAATGGGGCCCACGATAGAGGCTTTAGTGGCCGACTCAGATAAAGAAGAACAGACTCAGATAAAGAAGAAAAATATTATTAATAGAGATAATCAGCATTACTGCAAATTAAAATTTAAGAAAATAGAGCTTATAGCGCTCGAGAGACTAAGCATGCTCGGGGCTCGCTGGCCATAAGGCTGACACCGCAGATCAAACCCCACATCTCTTCCACGTTTCCCCCGGCCCCTTAATGAATATGCCCCTGCTAGAACAAACACGTGCTTGATGCCCCCGGCCTCTGCCCCCAACCTCCCCCCCTACTGAGTGTATGTGTGTGGGGGCCGTCACTTGTCCCAAATCGTTGAGTTTAACCTCTGCTCGATTTCATCACCGTTCTAAACATGCGATTATTATTCTTTCTCTCAACACTCTAACGTAGCCAATTGGGTTTCTACGTAGTCAATCAGAGTGCATGCAGCCTGTCTCCTCCCCCATCCCTTAATGTATTTGACGATCCCTTGTACATTTTAGATCTAAATCAGTAGAGGAGCTCAGAACAGTAAATGCCAAACAAACAATTGTTTAATCCCTCTCAACTCCTCTCATGAATCGTTTAATATATTCTGCGTGGCCCCATGATCATCGGGGCTTTGTTACCTTTGCTATACCAGGGTTATATACTATACCAAAATAGAAACGCCATAGTAACTGTTTCTTCACTAATGCCCAACACATCATATCGATATATAGCTGTACGTATGTCCACTGTGTAAGGCTAGCACCCGAAAGATAGAATACGAGTTCGTTGCCCCAATATTATATATATATCTATATCTATATATATATAGATATAGATATAGATATATCTATATATCTATATCTATATATCTATATATCTATATATATATATATATATATATAGATATATATAGATATCTATATAGATATATAGATATATATAGATATAGATGTGCATATGCATATACACCTCTCTATCTACCTATCTGTCTATCAATCAATCTACCTCCATCTATCTACGTCTATATCTATATCTATATCTACATCTATATCTATATCTATATCTATATGTATATCTATATATTTATATCTATACCTATATCTATCTATCTATCTATCTATCTATCTATCTATCTATCTATCTATCTATCTATCTATCTATCTATCTATCTATCTATCTATCTATCTATCTATCTATCTATCTATCTATCTATCTATCTATCTATCTATCTATCTATCTATCTATCTATCTATCTATCTATCTATCTATCTATCTATCTATCTATCTATCTATCTATCTATCTATCTATCTATCTATCTATCTATCTATCTATCTATCTATCTATCTATCTATCTATCTATCTATCTATCTATCTATCTATCTATCTATGTATCTATCTATCTATCTATCTATCTATCTGTCTAT
>OY986953.1:3101120-3103620 GCA_963920595.1 Eimeria praecox
AGCAGAAGAGGATTCGGATGTAGAGACAGCTGACGTTGAAGCTATCAAGACAGCTGCTGCTGCTGCTGCTGCAGCAGCAGAAGCTGCTGCTGCTGCTGCTGCTGCTCGTGCTCCTGCTGCTCCTGCTGCTCCTGCTGCTTCTGCTGCTCCTGCTGCTCCTGCTGCTGCTGCTGCTCCTGCTGCTGCTGCTGCTGCTGCTACTCCTGCTGCTTCCGGGTCGAACGCACAACAGAACGGTAAGCCTAAACCCTAAACCCTAAACCCTAAACCCTAAACCTTAGATCTCGATATCTGCAGCACTTGAAGCCAAATTGCATTCGATATCAGAACTGTTTACGCGGGGCCATGGCCCTGTAGGTTCTAGGGTTTAGGGTTTAGGGTTTAGGGTTTAGGGTTTAGGGTTTAGGGTTTAGGGTTTAGGGTTTGCAGATGTGGAGGAGGCGTTGCTGAAGAGTCTAGGGGGTTTAAGACTAAACCCCACAAGAGAAGAGAGAAAACCAACGAAGACGCAAAGAAGGAGACAGAAGAAAGGAGAGAAGCTCAGAGAGAAACAAAGAATGCTTGATGAAGCCGCAGGTAGGGTTTAGGGTTTAGGGTTTAGGGTTTAGGGTTTAGGGTTTAGGGTTTAGGGTTTAGGGTTTAGGGGTGTTAGGAGGAGAGTGATTTGAGAGAAGGCCTAGGGTTTAGGATGTGGGATTAGACACGCTGCAAGGTGCAAGATACACCAGAGAATACAACCCCTGCTGCTGCTGCTGCTGCTGCTGTTGCTGCTGTTGCTGCTGCTGCTGCTGCTGTTGCTGCTGCTGCTGCTGTTGCTGCTGCTGCACAGCGGGTGGCAGCGCAGGGCAGGAAGAGTGGGATTTGCTGACGGAGGCTTTGGAGAAGGAGGGGCTTACAATCTTCTCAATACCTGGAGACGGACACTGTCTCTTCAGGTAGGGTTTAGGGTTTAGGGTTTAGGGTTTAGGGTTTAGGGTTTAGGGTTTAGGAAGATGTAGCTGGGTGCTGTGTAGGGACGAGGCCTCTTTCAGCTTGCTGCAGACACCTCAAGACAGGCCCTTCCAAAGGATTTAGGGTCTAGGGTTTAGGGTTTAGGGCTTAGGGTTTAGGGTTTAGGGTTTAGGGTTTAGGGTTTGTGTGTAGGGCGATAGTGCATCAGCTGCAGCAGAATGATCGTGCTGCTAGGGTTTGGACAGTAAAGAGTTTGAGAGGGGCGATAGCAGATACACTGTTAAGGGAGAAGGAGTACTATAAAATATTTTTGGATGAAGATAAACAAGAAGATGAAGGTATGCTGCTGCTGCTGCTGCTGCTGCTGCTGTTGCTGCTGCTGCTGGTGCTGCTGGTGGTGGTGGTTGGGGTAGTGTTGCTGCTGCTAGTGCTGCTGCTCTTAGTGTAAATAGATTAGTTGTTTATAGAAATGATAAGAGAATATCAGCAATCCTGCTGCTGCTGCTGCTGCTGCTGCTGCTGCTGCTGGTCTTGCTGCTGTCGATGGTGGTGGTGTTGCTGCTGCTGCTGCGGTTGTTGCTGCTGTTGCTATTGGTGATCTTGTTGCTGTTGCTGCTGCTGTTGGTGCTGCTGCTGCTCTTGCTGCTGCTGCTGTTGGTGCTGCTGCTGCTCTTGCTGCTGCTGCTCTTGCTGCTGCTGCTCTTGCTGCTGCTGCTGCTTTGATGGTTGTATGAGACTCTGCTGCTCTTGTGTTGTCTTGCTGCAGCCTATGAAGCTTTCTGTGAGAACATCAGAAGCACCAATGACTGGGGGTGCGCCCTAGGGTTTAGGGTTTAGGGTTTAGGGTTTAGGGTTTAGGGTTTAGGGTTTAGGGTTTAGGGGTTAGGAGGCAGCAGCAGAGTATGCAGCATTTTCAGCGGCAAAATTGCATGCTTGTAGGGTTTAGGGTTTTCTTGTTGGTCAAGGGTTTATCATGTGAGGGCTAGGACCTTAGGGCCTAGGGTTTAGGGTTTAGGGTTTAGGGTTTAGGGTTTAGGGTTTAGGGTTTAGGGTTTGTGGTTTCAGAGGCGAGATTGAAATCCAAGCAGCCTCTCAAATGCTTCGTCGGCGGATATGTGTTTATTTGTGGGGGAATTCTTTTACTGTACTTAACTACGTAAGCATCAAACCCTAAACCCTAAACCCTAAACCCTAAACCCTAAACCCTTGACTGACCCCCCAAACCCTAATAACCTTTATTACCTCCCCTTTTCTAAACCCTAAACCCTCGTTCACTGCATGCGATGTAAACCCTCTTGCTTGAGCCTTCCTGGCTGCTATCTTCCGAAATACCAGGGCTTTCCTGAAGATTTAGGGCTTAGGGTTTAGGGTTTAGGGTTTAGGGTTTAGGGTTTGTGTGCTACAGGGGGAGGAGTTCGTAGATGCGCCTCCCCTGCGTCTGTCTTACCATCGTTCTCTCTTGGCCTCAGGCCCCCACTACAATTCTGTTATTAGTGTAACCCCAGTTTATGAAGAGTCCTTTAAAACCTGTCAGCAGCAGCAGCAAGAG
>OY986953.1:3113620-3121120 GCA_963920595.1 Eimeria praecox
ATAACGACACACCCGTGATGCTACAGTTCAAGGTAGACTGTCTGCTGCTGCTGCTGCTGCTGCTGCTGTTGCTGCTGCTGCTGGTGCTGTTGCTGCTGCTGCTGGTGCTGTTGCTGCTGCTGGTGCTGTTGCTGCTGCTGCTGGGGCTGTTGCTGCTGGTGCTGTTGCTTCTGGTGGTGCTGGTGGTGCTGGTGGTGCTGTTGGTGCTCTTGGTGCTGCTGCTGCTGTTGCTGTTGCTGTTGCTGCTGCTGCTGCTGGTGCTGTTGCTGCTGTTGCTGCTGTTGCTGCTGCTGTTGCTGTTGCTGTCGCATCTGCATATCTTGCTGCTGCTGCTAATAATGATTTTAATACACTTGCTGCTGCTGTTGTTGTTTCTGCTGGTGCTGGCGCTGTTGCTGCTGCGCTGCTAGAAACCTGGCTAGTACTGCTGCTGCTGCTGCTGCTGCTGTTGCTGCTGCTGCTGCTGCTGCTGCATGCATGCAAGTCTGTTGTGTTTGTTGTTTTGTGTTGTGTATAATAATTTAGTTTCGGCCTCTAGACAGCCCCGAATTTCAGTTGCGCATGCAGCCTTTGAGAGGGCGTGTCTTAGATTTTTCTACAAAAAAAGTAAATACTATAAATAAAACAGAGGAAGTGGATGATGAGTATAAAACAAATGAGGTGTATGATGAGGTATAAAACAAACATATAGGTTTAAGATAAAGCCGAGAGAAGTAGAAAATTTTGGATATATATATATATATATATATATATATATATATATATATATATATATATATATATATATATATATATATATATATATATATATTGTAAAATCTCTCTCTCTCTCCATATATATATATATCTATATATATCTATATCTATATATATATATATATATATATATATATATATATATATCTATATATATATATATATATATATATATATATATATATATATATATATATATATATATATATACTTTGTACGTATGTATTTGTATATGTATATTACTCTACCTGTATAATTCCGTCTTCTTCTGTGTTTATCTGCTGCTTTAGTTTGTAAGCAATTCTTAAAAAGAAATAAAGATGTTTCTGTTGGAGTGTATGCGTCTCCTCCTCAAGAGGGGAGGGGGCTTGAGGTGTATGTACACCTCAGCTTAACCCCACACGCCGTCGTTTGCTGCAAAGTTCAAGCAATAAACGGAAAGAAGTTGAAGTTGTTAGTTGAAAGCTATGACGTGAATACAAATAGAAGCAGCAGCAGCAGCAGCAGCTGCAGCAGCAGCTGCAGCAGCAGCAGCAGCTGCTGCTGCTACTGTTGCTGTTGCTTCAGCAGCAGCAGCAGCTGCTGCTGCTAATGTTGCTGCTGCTGCTGCTGCTGCTGGTGCTTCTGTGGGGCGCTGAGGGATAGGCAGTGTTTTGTTATTCGATCAAACAAGAAGTGTTTGGTTGTATTTATTCTTCGTGTACAGACATATTTTCTCTGTTGCATGCATCTTCGAGTTTGCTGCTGCTGCAGCAGCAGCTGCTGTTGCTGCTGCTAATGCTGCTGCAGCAGATGCAGCAGATGCAGCAGCTGCTGCTGCTGCTCCAGCAGCTACAGGTGCTTCTGTTGCTGCTCCTGATGCAGCACCAGCAGCAGCAGCAGCTGCTGCAGCAGCAGCAGCAGCAGCAGCAGCTACAGGTGCTGCAGCCAATACAACTTCAGGTATAATCGAAGAAATTGAGAAGAAGATAGAAGAGGGTAGGGTTTATTTTATTAAATATATTTTGAAAGGTTGAAGGGGTTTTATATATATATATATATATATATATATATATATATATATATATATATATATATATATATATATATATATATATATATTATAATTTGCATGCATAAACAGAATTTGCATGCATGCATGCAAATTGTGTTTGTATATTAAGTAAGTTGAATTTATTTGAATACAACAAATGAGGTGAAACCCAAAACTATTTAAAATATATGATATAATATATATGTATTATATTTTATAAATATATTGTTTTTCTATATATTTATTTGTATATTGGTAGCAGGAATGCTAGAGCTACATAGTTGCCGCCTTGCCCATGTGAGGTGTGGTTCTATGGTTGATCTGCAGCTTAAATACTTGTATATTATTCTTTTATCTCATTATATATATATATATATATATATATATATATTTAGAGGTAAGAAGATGTTTATTCGTTGACTCTGTTGCATACAAAGCTGCACTAGGCGACGACCATCCAACACCGCTGCTAGGGAGATAATTGCGTATATTTATTTATTTTTCGCTCAAATTTGTTTTTCTAATATATTCTATTCCTTTATTAATTCCTTTAGAAAGGATTTTAATAACTTAAAAGAGAATTAGAAGCTGATTCCGTCTTCCCATATAAACACGCAGGGTGTCGCTACATACAACTAGGATGCTGCAGCAACAGGCGGACCGGGCAGGTGAAGCCATCATCGTTTATTCGCTGTTTATGTTTGTGTGTGTTTTCTGTATAAAATTAAAAAATTTCATATGAAATTGATTTATTAAGTCTTTTTTATCTCATTTATCCCAACATTTCTACGTATATTTGATATATTTCGACACAGTTTACTAAAATATACAATTAAACTGCCGACGTGCACGCCCGCCACCAGACCGACCAGTGCAAGTACAGTTAGTTGTATTTGCTTCGGGAGAAAGCTGAGGAAACATTATTATTTTATGTTTTTTTCAGAATAATTTTGTGGTATTTCTTCTTTTTATTCAAAAACAAATATATTTACTTTAGAATATTTGGATTTCGCATCAGGAAACACACATAATGAGATGAGAGCACCGACCGGCGTGCAACACTAACCCGTCAACACCATCACCAGCAGAAATCTAAGTTTTCATGATTTATTTCTTCTTTTTATGTTATTTAATCGAAGATTTCGTTAATTAAACTCAAATTCTTTAATTTATTAGAGCAATTTAAACCCATTTCATCCGCTTTCCGTATCTTATATCCCCATTGCTTATACAACAAATCAGAGAAGTAGTTCTGAGACCGTTGGTTGAAGGTTTCTGAACGTAGGTTTTCTCTTTGTTTTCAAGTTTTTCTTTTTTATATTTAGTATTATATTTGTATTCTTCACGAATATACAGCTTACCGCAGCTATATATACACTACATTCCACACATTCTCTCTCGTTCAAAACACGAAGATGGATGTTGATGCCCCTCCTCTATCCCCTCAAAAAAAAGAAAAACATTCTGTTACTTTCGCATGCAGCCGATTTGATCCTTCAACCAGAACAGGTACGACAAATACAACTTTATATGCACAGATATCTATATTATATATATATATATATATATATATATATATATATATATATATATATATATATATATATATATATATATATATATATATAATATTGTGTTGTGGCTGTATGTTGAAACAGATGGAGATGTAAAGTATGAAGCAGTTGCTGATGCTTCAGAAGAAGAATTTGATTGTCCTTCTCGCATCAATCGAAGACGCCGTGCAATCCGCGCCAGGTGAGACCCCTAAACCCTAAACCCTAAACCCTAAACCCTAAACCCTAAACCCTAAACCCTAGAATGTGGGGTTTGGGGGCTCTGCAGGCTGAAGACGGGCCCTCACTCGATGACAAAGGCTGAGAAGGAGGTGTATGATGAGCTTCTAGCATGCCATAGACAGAGCGAGCAAGCAGAAGCAGCAGCAGCAGCAGCAGCAGAAGCAGCAGCAGCAGAAGCAGCAGCAGCAGAAGCAGCAGCAGCAGCAGGAACAGCAGCAGCTGCTAATTTGAACGAATGGTCTGAGACACAAGAACAGAGAAAGTTTAAAACAACTTCGGGCGCTATCCTAAGGGAGGCTGCTCTTACCTAAAAGAGCACAGCCTCTGCTGCTGCTGCTGCTGCTGCTGTTGCTGCTTGCATGCAGCAGCAGCAGCAGCGGCAGCAGGGCAGCAGCACGAGAGCCCTGCAGCAGACAGAGCGAGAGACAGAGAGACAGCAGAGAGGTTCGGAAGAGACAAACAGAGAGACAGACAAATCGAATACAAGAGCAAGACAACACAAAATCTATATATATTTATGCATATATATTTTTATACTTATATATACATATATATATATATATACATATATATATATATATATATATATATATATATATATATATATATATATATATATATATATATTCTCTGTTAGGTTTGTTTTGCTGTTTTTGTTATTTTCTGTCTCCTCTGTTTGTACTAGAAGACAAGCC
The DNA here is from genome assembly GCA_963920595.1 of Eimeria praecox. NCBI lineage: Eukaryota > Apicomplexa > Conoidasida > Eucoccidiorida > Eimeriidae > Eimeria > Eimeria praecox. Next base: position 3,117,901 of record OY986953.1, read on the forward strand.
TGCTGCTGCTGCCTCTCTCTGTCTCTGTCTCTCTCTGTCTCTCTCTCTGTCTCTCTGTCTCTGTCTCCCTGTCTCTCTCTGTTTCGTTCTCTTCTTCTTCTAATGATGCATGCATTTTTAAACAAATGCTGAGGTGTATGTACACCCGAAGATTCTATTCTCTTTGTTTGTTTTTTGTTGTTGTTCGCCTTAGAAGCCAAAGAAGAAATTGTTGATTCCTCTCTTCACTATTTTTATTCTGTCTGCTGCAGAGCTGCAGCAGCACACATAAACCCTGTCTATATACATACACAAACCCCAGACAGCAACAGCAGCAGCAGCAGCAGCGACAGCAGCAGCAGCGGCAGCAGCAGCAGGAGTGACAACCGCAGCAGCAGCAGCAGCAGCAGCTGCTGCTGCTGCTGCAGTGGAAGCTTCGTTGCACTTGAAAGCTAATAATTTATGCAGCAGCACGGCGACCTGCTTCTCTGTAGATACACCGAAGCTGCTGCTGCTGCTGCTGTTGCTGCTGCTGTTGCTGCTGCTGTTGCTGCTGTCGTATCCAGGACAATCTACAATGTCTTATCGGTGTATATATATATATATATATATATATATATATATATATATATATATATATATATATATATATATATATATATGTATGTAGTTTATTGCTTCTGCGGCTATCTGCTGTTTTTTCTTCTCTCTTTCTTTCTCTTTCTTTTCTTCTTCTATTTGTATATTTTCTTAAAATGCAAGAGAACAATATCGAACCCTTCAGGGTTAGGGTGTATCTGCAGCACGGCATCTAGCACACAACCTGCATGCAATGCCAGCCCCAAAGCATGCATGCATGCATGCATGCATGCATGCATGCAGCTACAGAGGCAGTGTAGTATATACAACAAACTCGAGAAGCTTCTATCCTACTTGTGCGAAGGCCTCCAAATTTTGGGGCTTTGCCTCCTACCTACCTACCTGCATGCATGCATGCATGCATGCATGCATGCATGTGTTTGTACACTTGGATTTTCTCTCGTAGAGACAATAAGAAAGCAAGATAGATATATTTTATTTTATTTGTTGCTTTTCAGCTACAACACAAAAAAACTAAATCTATATACAAACCATACACAATTAGGAAGAACAGCGGCCCCACACCCATCCTGCTGCTGCTGCTGCTGCTGCTGTTTGCTGCTGCTGCTGCTCGTTGTCTCTAGGGAGGGGGAAGAAGGCAATAACTGCATGCAGCAGCTTTCCGTTGCATGCATTTAGAGGCCTAACTACACTTTTAAATATATAAATGAAAAATATACATGCAGACAGATGCATGCATTCTATGATAAGACAGATGCTTGTACTAGGCGCAGCTTCACGGGGTGTATCTGCAGCTTCATGGGGTGTATAGGCAGTTCCACGGGGTGTATGTGCAGGTTTGTGGGGTGTATGCGCAGCTTTGTGGGGTGTATCTGCAGCTTTACGGGGTGTATCTGCAGCTCCATGGGGTGTATCTGCAGGTTTGTGGGGTGTATTTGCAGCTTCCTTGGGGTGTATGTGCAGCTTTTTGGGGTGTATCTGCAGGTTTGTGGGGTGCTGATTTTGCTGTCTGTTTTCGTTTTTGTTTGAATCTACTTATATACCTTTTTAAAATTATAATTAAATAATTAAAAACAAAATCTAAAAAAGACAAATCTACACCGAATTAAATTTGTGTAGATAGCATAGAAGATATAGAAGATAAGAAAAATAAAGAAAAGAATAAGAAAAGAAAGATAAACGAGATAAATAAGAAGTATAAAATATAAACAAGAATAAACATATAATAAATAATATATATAAATAAAAATAAAAAAAAACAAATAAGATAAAATCGAAGTTGTCTACGTCCAAAGTTTTTCTTGTCTTTCAGCAAACACGAAAATATACATAAACACAGTATTATGCATGCATGCATGCATGCTAATATAATAATAATAATAAATAATAATAAATATTAATAAATATTAATAAATATTAATAAATATTAATAAATATTAATAAATGTTAATAAATATTATTATTATTATTATTTATTATTAGTATTATATGCATGCATAATATAATAGTAATAATATAATTAATTTTAATAATTTGACGTCTTCATCTTCTGCAGACAGTCGATGTAGAAAGCCCCAAAGTAATCGATAATAGCCACTTTGCATGCATGCATGCATGCATGCTGTTGCTGCTGTTGCTGCTGTTGCTGGTGTTGCTGCTGTTGGTGTTGCTGCTGCTGGTGTTGCTGATGCTGCTGGTGTTGCTGCTGCTGGTGTTGCTGCTGCTGGTGTTGCTGGTGTTGCTGCTATTGCTGCTGTTGCTGCGATTGCTGCTGTTGCTGCTGTTGGTGCTGTTGCTGCTGCTGCTGCTGTTGCTGCTGGTGCATGCATGCAAGCAGCAGCAGCAGCAAGAGTAGGTGTATGATGCGAATAACGATGTAGGGTTTTTGTTTATCTTGATTTGTTTAGAATAAGATAAAATAATATTTTAATAGAATGTCTAAAGTATAAGAAAGTAAATAAACAAACAAATGTTTAAGCTGTCTCACAAACATATATACATATATATATATATATATATATATATATATATATATATATATATATATATATATATATATATATATATAATATCTTCGTATGCAGAGGAACGCATGCATTTCTTACGGCTGCATGTATTATAGATATTGTTAGATAGAATATATAATATATACATAATATCAACAATATCGATAATATATATATATATATATATATACATATATTAGGTGTATTATACTATATATATATATATATCCTCATATACAATATATTAATTATAAACATAATATATATATATATATATATATATATATATATATATATATTATGTTTATAATTAATATATTGTATATGAGGATATATATATATATAGTATTATTATATAATATATATATATATAGTATATATATTATATATAGTATATATATTATAAACATAATATATATATATATATATATATACAGAGAGAGAGAGGGAGAGAGCGAGATAATCTAAAATAAATCTAACAAGATACATCTTTCTTTCTTTCTTTCTCTCTCTCTCTCTCTCTCTCTCTATATATATATATATATATATATATAAATATAAATTTTAATATTTTTTATTTTTTCTTTTATATAAGATTGTGGCTCCCCATCTAATATCAGCATGTGTATGTGTGT
>OY986953.1:3126120-3131120 GCA_963920595.1 Eimeria praecox
ATTTATTTATATTTTATTTAATTATTTCATGTTTTATTTAATTAGATAATATGTTCTATTATTAATTAATTAATTAATTAATTAATTAATTAATTAATTAATTAATTAATTAATTAATTAATTAATAATAGAACATATTAAGGAATTAGTCTAAGCTTAGTGTTTATAAGTATAAATATAAATAATTATTTATTTATATTATATTTAATTATTTTATATTTTATTTAATGAGTTAAAATAGAAATGATAGACAATAAATAAATACACAAATATATAAATACATGAAGAGATACGCAAATAGATAAAACATAAATAAATAAATAAATAAATAAATAAATAAATAAATAAATAAATAAATAAATAAATAAATAAATAAATAAATAAATAAATACACATGTATATAAATAAATTAAAAAAATACAAAAAAAGCAAATAAACAAAAACAAACAGAAAATACAAACAGAAAAATAAATAAATAAATAAAACAGAAAAACAAACAAACAACAGCAGCAGCAGCAGCAGCAGCAGCAACAGCAACAGCAGCAGCAACAGCACCATCAAACAACAGCAGCATCCTCATCATCACACTGAAGAGTATAAATATCTTTCAACAAGATTAAAAAATTCCCTCAAAGCCCCAAAACCCATGCATGCATGCATGCACGCATGCATGTATTTTGGGGCTTTTGCATGCATGCATGCATGCATGCATGCATAGATCTAACCTGTACAGCGAGTAGATAAAGAACAGCTACAAGACTTCTCTCTCCCCCCGAATTCGTATTATTTAATCTTCTGAGGGGAACTGTGTCCTTAAAACTAATCTGCAGCAACAAACCTAAATTATTAAAATCAACAAGAGGAGAGAGATGGAGTAGGGGCTTGCTTGCTGCTGCTGCTGCTGTTGCTGCTGTTGCTGCTGCTGCCGCTGCTGATCCTGCTGCTGCTGATCCTGCTGCTGCACTAGCAGCAGGAACAGCAGCAGCACCAGCAGCAGCACCAGCAGCACCGCCAGCAGCAGCAGCAGCAGCAGCAGCAGCAGCAAGCTGTATAGGTTTAGGGTTCCTCTCAAGGAGAGACAGTCTCCCCTCCGCCTTAGGATTAACTCTCTTCATTAATTTTTTAAAACGATCTGAAAGAACAGAAACTACAGACTCAATCCGAGGCAGCCACCTGCAACACAAACCCTAAACCCTAAACCCTAAACCCTAAACCCTAAACCCTAAACCCTAAACCCTAAACCCTAGAGCTTAAAGCTGAACCCTTAAACCCTAATTCATAAATTAGTCAAGATAAAGAATAAAGCAGAAACACTAAGTCATAAGGATTCAATACTAAACACCAAACCCTAAACCCTAAACCCTAAACCCTAAACCCTAAACCCTAAACCCTAAACCCTAAACCCTAAACCCTAAACCCTAAACCCTAAACCCTAAGCCGCTATGTATGCGAGGCTGTTGAGTAGTGTTTTGAGGATGATGAAGGGTTTAGGGTTTATGCTTATTTTGTGTTTGTGAGCTTAGGGTTTAGGGTTTAGGGTTTAGAGTTAGGATTTGCGGGCCTAGCCCCCTGTATGAGGTAGCTGCATGTAGCTAGGGTTTAGGGTTTAGGGTTTAGGGTTTACTGGTCTTGAATATGTTTAATTTGTTGATGAAGAAGAACAGCTCGTTGTTGAGTCTTCTGTGTCTTCTCTAGGGTTTGTCTGAGTGTGTCTGCTGCTGCTGCTGCTGCTGCAGCAGCAGCAGCAGACGTGCTGCTCTGGTGGGCTCGAGCAATACATATCTGGAGCCTCTCCTCTTCTCCTCTTAAGCTGTTGATTGTTAGAGGCAGAGGAGACAGAGGAGGAAGACCTACAGGTAACCTGCTGCTGCTGCTGCTGCTGCTGTTGCTGCTGCTGCTGCTGTTGCTGCTGCTGCTGCTGTTTTCGTTGGTATTGCTGCGTTTTTGGGTGCTGCTGTTGCTGCTAGTTTTGTTTTTGCTGTTGCTGTTGCTGTTCCTGTTGCTGCTGTTGCTGTTGCTGCTGCTGTCGTTGCTGCTGCTGCTGTTGCTGCTGCTGCTGCTGCTACAGCTGGCTATGTCTTCCATGAGCAAGGCCTCTGCTGCTGCCTGTTCTGCTGCAGCAGCTGCTGCTGCTGCAGCCCCAAGAGGGTCTGTATCTTCTTCAGCAGCATCAGCAGCATCAGCAGCATCAGCAGCAGCAGCAGCAGCAGCAGCAGGAGCAGCAGCAGCAGCAGGAGGAGACAGAACTCGCAGCAGCTCCCTATACACTCCAATTGCTTTCAGCCTCCATCTCTCAACCTCATTTTTTGTTTCTTCATAATTTTCTCGTTTCTTCTTTGCTCGCTCCCGCAAATCCAATAAATTCTTCTGTTCTTCCTCCCACTGCAACACCAAACCCTAAACCCTAAACCCTAAACCCTAAACCCTAAACCCTAAACCCTAGACCCTAAACCCTAAACCCTAAACCCTAAATCCTGAATCGTAAACCCTAAACCATGAAGGGTACAAACTGTGTGTAGATTCTACTTGAGACGAATGAGCTTGGTTGTTTAAAGACACATAGGGTTTAGGGTTTAGGGTTTAGGGTTTAGGGTTTAGGGTTTAGGGTTTGTACTTGTATTTGTAGAGTCTCGATATGTTTATCTAGTTTAATTGTACTATCTCTATCTTTCTGTATTTGTTTTAATTTATCTCTAAGATGTTGTAGCTGTTGTTGAACAGCAGCAAGATATCTTGCTGCTGCTGCGATCTGCTGCAGCTGTGCAGCAGCAACTTGAAGTCGCTGTGTCCTTACAGCAGCAAGTGTTTCTCCTATAGAGGGAGAAGCAGCAATTGCTGCAGCTAATACATTACATTGTGTCTCTTCTTCTTTTTCTGCTGCTGCTGCTGCTTCTATTCTTTTACGAATCCTTTCTTCTTCTGCAGCAGCAGTTTGCTGCTGCTGCTGCTGCTGCTGCAGCATCAATCGTTTCTCTCTTTCTATCTTCTCTGTCTTTTCTAATTGTATTTGTTTATCTTCTTGTTGTCTTTCTATCTCCTTTAATTCTTTAATGTGTTTATGTTGTTGTTGTATTTGTTCCTCCAATTGTTGTTGCTGCTGTTGCTGCTGCTGTTGCTGCTGCTGCTGCTGCTGCAGCAGCTGCAGCACAGGGGGTCTTGTAGGGACAGCAACAACAGAATGAACAAAACTGGTGGGGTTGTAAACGCTTTGTCTTACTCTATGCATGTGTCTTCCCATATAATAAATTAAATCTTTTGTAGGATGTCCTTGTACCTTCAACTCTCTAAAGACTATTTGCTGCATGCGTAACTCTTCTTCGGAAGATAAATTTGATATACATATAATGCAATTATTTATATTTGTATATATTTCAATTGTTTGTCGAACACACTCGGGAATAAATAAATAATCGCTCAAAAAACCTAATATACCTACTTCACGCATTGCTGCTGTTATATGCGGCCTTTGCTGCTGCTGCTGCTGCTGTTGCTGCTGCTGTTGCTGCTGCTGCTGTTGCTGCTGCTGCTGCTGTTGTTGTTGTTGTTGTCCTCTTCCTCCTCCTCCTCCTCCTTCTCCTCCTCCAGCAGCAGCAGCAGCAGCAGCAGCAGGAGGATTTAAACAGAAGCACTGCACTCCATGTTTACATAATATATCAAAATCTTCGTAATAATCAAAACAAACAAAACTACATAATTTAAAACGAAGATAGTGGTCGGCTATATGCTGCATGCGAGAATCCCGGACCTGCAGCAGCAGCAGCAACAGCAGCAGCAGCAGCAGGAGCAGCAGCAGCAGCAGAAGCAGCAGCAGCAGTACGGATAAACATGGCTCAGAAAAGGCAGCAGCAACAGCAGCAACAGCAGCAGCAGCAGCAGCAAATGCAGCAATAGCAGCAGCAGCAAATACAACAGCAAAGCTAGCAGCAGCAGCAACAGCAGCAGCAGCAACGACATCAACAGCAGCAGCATCAACAACAGCAGCAGCATCAACAGCAGCAGCAGCACCACCATCAACAGCAGCATCAACAGCATCTGCAGCAGCATCAACAGCAGCAGCAGCACCACCATCAACAGCAGCATCAACAGCATCTGCAGCAGCATCAACAGCAGCAGCATCAGCAGCATCATCAGCAGCAGCAGCATCAACAGCACCTGCAGCACCATCAGCAGCATCAACAGCAGCAGCAGCAACAGCAGCATCATCAACAGCATCAGCAGCATCAACAGCAGCAGCAGCATCAACAGCAGCATCAACAGCAGCAGCAGCATCAACAGCAGCAGCATCAACAGCAGCATCAACAGCACCATCATCAACAGCAGCATCAACAGCAGCAGCAGCAACAGCAGCATCATCAACAGCATCAGCAGCATCAACAGCAGCATCAGCATCAACAGCATCAACAGCAGCATCATCAACAGCAGCATCAACAGCAGCAGCATCAACAGCAGCAGCATCAACAGCAGCAGCATCAACAGCAGCAGCAGCAGCATCAACAGCAGCAACATCAACAGCAGCAGCATCAACAGCAGCACCACCATCAACAGCAGCATCAACAGCAGCATCAACAGCATCATCAACAGCAGCATCAGCATCTGCAGCAGCATCAACAACAGCAGCAGCATCAACAACAGCAGCAACATCAACAGCAGCACCATCAGCAGCAGCATCAACAGCATCAGCAGCATCAACAGCAGCACCACCATCAACAGCAGCATCAACAACAGCAGCAGCATCAACAGCAGCACCCTCAGCAGCATCAACAGCAGCAGCAGCATCAACAGCAGCATCAACAGCAGCACCATCAGCAGCAGCAGCATCAACAGCAGCAGCACCAACAGCAGCAGCAGCACCACCATCAACAGCAGCATCAACAGCATCTGCAGCAGCATCAACAGCACCATCATCAACAGCAGCATCAACAGCAGCAGCATCAACAGCAGCATCATCAACAGCATCATCAACAGCAGCACCATCATCAACAGCATCATCAACAGCAGCA
>OY986953.1:3136120-3138620 GCA_963920595.1 Eimeria praecox
CTATATATCTATATATCGCTATATCTCTATATCTCTATATCTCTATATCTCTATATATTTATATACCTATATAGATATATAGATATATAGATATATATCTGTATATCTGTATATCTCTATTCTCTATATCCATATGCCTGTATATCTCTATATCGCCTCTCTATCTATATATCTATATATCTCTTCATCTATATATATGTGTATATCTCTATACCTATATATATATATATATATATATATATATATACAGATACATAAATACATAAGTACAATATATAAATATATATATATATATAAATATATATATATATATATATATATATATATATATATATATATATATATATATATATATATATAATATATATATATATATATATATATATATATATATATATATATATATATATATACTAATATACATAAATATATTTATGTAGACCGTATATATATATATATATATATATATATATATATATATATATATATATATATATATATATATATGGTCGGAGTCTCCGTTTCCCTGCTATCCTAAACCCTAAACCCTAAACCCTATCTCTCTTTGGCTGCTGCCTGCTGCCCTAAACCCTAAACCCTAAACCCTAAACCCTCCGGCCTCTGAGGGATTGCATCCCCTGCTGCGAGTAGCAGGGAAAACAGCGAATCATCTTCTCTCCCCCTCTAGGGTTTAGGGTTTAGGGTTTAGGGTTTAGGGTTTAGGGTTTCAAGGAGGGCTTCCCTTTGTTTACTACATCGTGGTGGCAAGATAGGAGCAAGTCTCCTCTAATGTGTGGGTTTAGGGTTTAGGGTTTCCTAAACCCTAACCCTTAAACCCTAAACCCTAAACCCTAAACCCTAAACCCTATCGCCATACGATACTTGTAGCCTCTAGCGTGTATGTAATTAGGGTTTAGGGTTTGTGATTTAGGGTTTTCTGACGAGCCCTTACTGCGTCATCCCTCTCATATCTTCTTGTTTAGGGTTTAGGGTTTAGGGTTTAGGGTTTAGGGTTTATAAGGGAGGAGACTCAGGAGACAATTCTATACACTTAAAACATCAAGTTTACAAGACACACGAATGCATGCAGCCCTTGCAGCAACGCCTCCCCACTAGGGTTTAAGGTCTAGGGTTTAGGGTTTAGGGTTTAGGGTTTAGGGTTTAGGGTTTAGGGTTTAGGGGACAAAGCGAAGGGTCCTTAGAAGTGTCTCCGCAGACTGTTGAAACGAATCTCTTCTCCCTGCTGCTTCCTGCAGCATATCAGACCAGGAGGGCTGTGGCAGCAGCCTCGCTCTCACTGTCTCCCTGCTGCTGCTGCTGCTGCTGCTGCTGCTGCTGCTGCTGCTGCTGTTGCTGCTGCTGCTGTTGAGTGTTTCTAAGGGCCATGGATAACAAGACGCAGGCAACACAACCTCCAAACCTCCAAACTCCTTCGTCTCTTCGTTGTTTATAGAGACCCCTGCATGCAAACAAAACCCTAAACCCTAAACCCTAAACCCTATACACCCCAAACCACCCGTACACCCTAAACCCTAAACCCTAAAACCTAAGAGACTCCTTTATAACACCATCATACATCCACACACTCAACATAATCCCAAACCCTAGGATGTTCTGCGTCTAAGGTCCTCCTAGTAAAACCCCCCAAACCCTAAACCCTAAACCCTAAACCTTAAACCCTAAACCCTAAACCCTAGGCAGACTAGCAACAAGAAGGTACTGCCGCAGGAACAGCTGTGTCTCAGCTCTTTACACGCTTCTTCCCCTCTCATAAAGCACCTAAACCCTAAACCCTAGACCCTAAACCCTAAACCCTAGCTAGGGTTTTGTATAGTAGTGTGTCTTGTACCTGTCTTCTCGCTGCTATCCTCAGTTTCTTGTTTGTTTTTGCTGCTCCTTAGATATTTGCCGCTGTTACGGTAGCCTTCCCTAACCTTTCGAAGGCCCTTGCTGCTGCTGCTGCTGCTGCTGCTGCTGCTGTTGCTGCTGTTGCTGCTGCTGTTTGAAGGAAATGCTGGAGGGGTTCGACGCCCTGATGGGCTCCCCACCGCATCCTGCAAGCATATATATATATATATATATATATATATATATATATATATATATATATATATATATATATATATATATATAAACAATGAGGCAGACACAGACAACAAACCCGCTAGCTCTAATTTCATAAGAGTAAACGCGGTGTCTCCTTCCTTACTGAGGGTTTAGGGTTTAGGGTTTAGGGTTTAGGGTTTATTCGTACAGGTTGTGTATAGAATTGAGGTGTCTCCTCAGGTTTACTGCTCTGAGAAGCCCATTCACTTCTTCCTCTAAGGACTATTCTAGGGTTTAGGGTTTAGGGTTTAGGGTTTAGGGTTTAGGGTTTAGGATCTAGGGTCTAGGGTTTAGGGTTTAGGGTTTATTCGTGAAGGTTGTGTATAGAATTGAGGTGTCTCCTTTACTTCTCTGAGGAGCCCGCATTCACGTCTTCCTCTAATGCCTACTCTAG
>OY986953.1:3148620-3151120 GCA_963920595.1 Eimeria praecox
TTATTAATTATTAATGTATTTATCAAGGATAAATAATACTTAATAAATAATATTATTATTTACTATAATTACAAAGAACAAACACACATACAATATATACACTCTACAAATAAACTATATATATATATATATATATATATATATATATATATATATATATATATATATATATATATATATATATATATATATACGCTCCGCTATATATACCAGCATGCATGCAAATAGAGAGAATATATGAATAGTACTAAACACACAATAAAATAAAAACATACAAACACACACAAATACAAAAATGCGTACAAGCACGTAAGTATATGTAAATAGAGTGAACTTGAGGTGTATATGCATGCATAAACAAATAAATAAACTACTTAATTAATTAATTAATTACCCTAATTAGATAATTAACTTAATTAATTAATTAATTAATTAATTAATTAATTAATTAAGTTAATTAGATAATTAATTAATTAATTAATTAATTAATTAATTAATTAAGTTAATTAGATAATTAATTAATTAATTAATTAAGTTAATAAGATAATTAATTAATTAATTAATTAATTAATTAATTAATTAATTAATTAATTAATTAATTAATTAATTAGTTTAATTAATTAATTAATTAATTAATTAAATTAATTAAAATAAAACGTATGTCTCGTTATAAATACTTACAGGATTAGTCCTTGAGAAGTATGTACAGAAGAGATTTCTTCTTGTTAATTCAACTAAATCATTATACATGTTCTTCTCTTTATCGTTCATATAAATAAAATATATTAATGGTCCCCTTAATGGGGGTAGAAGCCTACAAAGGGCTTTGGTGTGTCTTACTAATACACTATCTAATAATGTTTGTAATCGATAATGCGTAAATAAATAATTGTTTTCTATCATCTGACGCTGAAGACGCAGACGATACATACTAGGCAAGCCCCGAGTTACTCCTACACACAAAAGATATATATATATATATATATATATATATATATATATATATATATATATATATATATATATATATATACATATATATATATATATATATATATATACATATATATATATATATGTATATATATATATATATATACATATATATATATATATATATATATATATATATATATATATATATATATATAATATGTTATATATACATTATATATACAACCTATATACTATGCAGCCAATATATATAATATATATATAGTATATTATATATCTACTCTCTCTACCTGTATAAACTCTCTTATTCGTGAGAGGATGTCTTAAGAACTCGCATATTGCTCTGAGTCCCGTCAGAGCTCTCTCAGTCGACAGACGATTCGTTGGCGTCCCCGTCAAAACCCAGCTGCATGCGCATGCAAAAAAGCCCCAAATGTGCATGCATCCAGGCATGCAGGCATGCATGCAGGCATGCATGCATGCAGTAAAGCCCCCAAATCAAGCAACTATGCGTGCAGGCAGGCAGGAAACACAGCCCCCCCTCCCCCCCCCCTTCTTCCCCCAAGACACACACATGCACGCATGCATGCATGCATGCATGCATGCATGCAGCAAGCCCCAAAATCGTGCATGCATGCATGCATGCATGCAACGGAGTCCCAAGCCCCAAGGATGCATATATGGTGCTGCTGCTACTCTTACTGCTTCTGCTTCTACTATTACTGCTTCTGTCGCTACTGCTACTGCTACTATCGCTACTGCCGCTGCTGCTGCTGCTGTTGCTGCTGCTGCTGTTGCTGCTGCTGCTGCTGCTGCTGCAGTGTGTGGGGTCTTACCGTTTGTCTGCCCTCAAGGCACAAGCGAGTTGTACATGGAGACTGCCGCTGTGTATAAGTCGATGTCCCTCATCTACAGCAATACGAGCAAAGTGTATCCCTAAGAGAGGGGACTGAGAGCATAGCAAGCGGTTGCTGCTGCTGCTGCTGCTGCTGCTGCTGCTGCTGTTTATGTTTATATAGCTATTGTAGTAGCTGTTGTATATATTGCTGCTAGCAACATCAGGATGAGGCTGTCGCGTTCGACGACGCAGCAAAGATGTTAGTTGCTGCTGCTGCTCCTTTGGCAGCACAGAAGCTAGGCGCTGCAGCAACGATCTCTCGTGTGTCTCTGCTGCTGCTGCTGCTGCTGCTGCTGCTGCTGCTGTTGCTGTTCCTTCTTCTTCTTCTTCTTCTTCTTCTGTTTTTATAAACGAGTCCCAGAATATTCTCTCTGCTGCAGCACCATTCAGCAGCAACTCTCCTCTACCACGGCGTCTTTGCTGATGTTTTTGAAGTTGCTGCAGTTGCTGCTGCAGCTGCTGCAGCTGCTGCTGCTGCTGCTGCTGCTGCTGTTCTACTGTATCTAGAGGATTAACTAAACATCTACTAAACTCGCGCGTTAAAACATTAGTAGATACAATTACTATATCGCTTGCTGCAACTTCAAAACGAGAAACAGCAGCTAAGTCCCCTGGCCGTTCATACACCAGAACCTGTTCATACAGACA
>OY986953.1:3171990-3174490 GCA_963920595.1 Eimeria praecox
AATATATTATATGCTGATGCTGTTGTTGCTGTTGTTGCTGCTGTTGCTGCTGCTGTTGCTGTTGCTGCTGTTGCTGCTGTTGCTGCTGCAGTGGGGTGGGGAAGCAGAAAATCATGCCACAAACACAATCTGCTGCTGCTGCAGCAGCAGCAAAAACAGCAGCAGCAGCAGAACTAGCAGCAGCAGAACTAGCAGCAGCAGCAGCAGCAGCAGAACTAGCAGCAGCAGATTCTAAGATAAAACAAGACAGAATAAAATAAAATAAAATAAAATAAAATAAATAATAAAATAAAAACTAATATATTACCTGTGATTCTAAGATGAAACAAGACAGAATAAAACAAACTAGATAATAAAATAAAACAACAAAATAAATAAAATAAATAATAATATATTACCTGTGATTCTAAGATAAACCAAGACAGAATAAAATAAAATAAAATAAATAATAAACTAAATAATAATATGCTAATATATTACCTGTGATCCTAAGATAAAACAAGACAGAATAAAACAAAATAAAATAAAATAAAATAAAATAAATAATAATATAATAAAATAAAAACTAATATATTACCTGTGACTCTAGGATAAACCAAGACAGAATAAAACAAAATAAAATAAAATAAAATAAATAAATAATAATATAATAAAATAAAAACTAATATATTACCTGTGATTCTAGGATAAACCAAGACAGAATAAAACAAAATAAAATAAAATAAAATAAATAAATAATAATATAATAAAATAAAAACTAATATATTACCTGTGATTCTAGGATAAACCAAGACAGAATAAAACAAACTAAACTAAACTAAAATAAAATAAAATAAAACAAACTAAATAATAAACTAAAAACTAATATATTACCTGTGATTCTAGGATGAGTCCGTTCTTGAGTGCTGCGACTTCCTCTAAAATAAAACTTTGAAATTTATCTTCTGCTTTTTCTCTAATTCTTTTTGCTTCTTCTAATTCTTCTCTTAATTGCTCCAGCTTCTGATCTCGTGTTGCCTGAAAATATATATATATATATATATATATATATATATATAGGAATAGTAATAGTAAAAGTAATAGTAATATCAATAGTAATAGTAATCATATATAATATAATATAATTATAATTATATAATATAATATAATATAATATAATATAATATAATATAATATAATATAATATAATATAATATAATATAATATAATATAATATAATATAATATAATATAATATAATATAATATAATATAATATAATATAATATAATATAATATAATATAATATAATATAATACAATATAATATAATATAATATAATATAATATAACATATATATACTCAAACAAACACAAATAAAAAACTAAAAAAAACGACAAAAACATGAAAACAAACACAAAAAAACCAAAATTAAATTAAATTAAATTAAATTAAATTAAATACAATATAATATAATATAATATAATATAATATAATATAATATAATATAATATAATATAATATAATATAATATAATATAATATAATATAATATACTTTTTCTGTCTCGAACTTATTATCTGTCTTATACTCAAGGTCTCCCAGTCTCTTCGCTATTTGTATTTCTCTCTCTTGTCTGCTCGCCTTATCCGACTCGAAGGCGTGCTGAGACAGATATAACAAATATATTTTATTTGTTTTATTTTATATTTTATTTGTTTTAGTTTATATTTTATTTGTTTTTGTTTATATTTTATTTGTTTTATTTTATATTTTATTTGTTTTAGTTTATATTTTATTCGTTTTATTTTATATTTTATTTGTTTTATTTTATATTTTATTTGTTTTATTTTAAACTTTGTTTGTTTTATTTTATATTTTAGTTGTCTTTGAGTGTTTGTTTAGTTTTAGTTGTTTATGCATATATATATATATATATATATATATATATATATATATATATATACATATATATATATATATATACAGGGAGAGAGAGAGTCAAGAAGAGACAGAGACAGAAAGAGACAGAGAAACAGAAAGAGACAGAGAGAGAAACAACGAAACAGAAAGACAGAGAGACAGAGACAGACAAAGATAGAGAGGGAGAGAGACAGAGAAAGAGACAGACAGAGACACACAGAGATAGAGATAGATAAAGAGATAGATAAAGAGATAGATAAGGAGACAGACAAAGAGACAAACAAAGAGATAGAGACAGACAGACAGAAAGAAAGACAGAAAGAGACAGAAAGAGACAGAAAGAGACAGAGAAAGAGACAGAGAAAGAGACAGACAAGGAGACAAACAAAGAGACAGAAAGAGACAGAGACAGATACGGAGACAGATACAGATACAGAGACAGAGAAAGAAACAGAGAAAGAGACAGAGAAAGAGACAGAGAAAGAGACAGAGACAGAGACAGCTCAAGAGACACCAAAGGAGACAGCAACCCGCCCCCCTTCCCCCCCTTCCCTCCCTTCCCCCCCCCCCCCCCCCCAAAAAAAAATATATATAATGTTTT
>OY986953.1:3181990-3194490 GCA_963920595.1 Eimeria praecox
AAGAATAGAGAGACAATTCGTCTGTCGAGGGGACAGAGAGGAGGCATTCAACAGAAGAAGAAAGAACAGGAAGAGATAATATCTACACACACACACACACACACAAACATATAATTATATGAAGGATTAATAATTAATAATAAATAATAAACAATAAATAAACAATAAACAATAAATAAATAAACAATAAATAAACAATAAACAATAAACAATACACAATTAATAATAAATAATAAACAATAAACAATAAATAGTAGTTAGATAAACAATAAATAGACAAACAATAAACAATAAATAAATAAACAATAAACAATAAATAAATAAACAATAAACAATAAACAATAAATAATAAACAATAAACAATAAAGAATAAAGAATAAACAATAAACAATAAACAGTAAACAATAAATACTAGATCCTAAGCCCTAAACCCTAAACCCTAGGCCCTAAACCCTAAACCCTAAACCGTAAACCCTAAACCCTAAACCCTAGGCCCTAAACCCTAAACCCTAAACCGTAAGCCCTAAACCCTAAATCCTAGACCCTAAACCCTAAACCCTAAACCGTAAACCTTAAAACCCTAGACCCTAAACCCTAAACCCTAAACCCTAACCTCTAGACCCTAAACCCTAGACCCTAAACCCTAAACCCTAACCCCTAATGTGTAGAGGGTCTGCGTACAGTTACATCTCCTCCAAGTGTCGCTGCAGCAAAACAAGATTGATCTGGGGAGACAGCAACAGCAGCAATACCATCATCAAATTTAATAGAGTATAATATATCTTTTCTTTCTTTATTTATATTTATATTATTATTTAAATAAAATAAAGAAGAAGAAGAAGGAGAAGAAGAAGAAGGAGACAAATAACGGAGATCCCAAAAATTTATAAATGATTCACGAGGAGATGCAGACACACAAACTGCAGCACAACACACAGCAGCAGCAGCAGCAGCAGCAGCAGCAGCTATAGCACTCAGGAGCAGCAGAATACGGAAGCAGCAGCAGCAGCAGCAGCAATAGCATTCAGCAGCAGCAGGATTCAGGGGCAGAAGCAGCAGCAGCAACAGCATTCAGGAGCAGCAGCAGCAGCAGCAGCAGTAGCAGCAGCAGAATGTAGGAGGAGCAGCAGCAGCAACAACAGTATTCAGTAGCAGCAGCAACAGCAGCAGCAGCAGCAGCAGCAGCAGCGGGATCCAGCAGCAGAAGCATCATACAGCAACGGCAGCAGCACGATTCCGAAGCAGCAGCAGCAGCAGCAGGATTCAGCAGCAGCACCAAACAGCAGCAGCAGCAGCAGCAGCAGCAGGATTCAGCAGCAGCAGCAACAGCAGCACCATCACCACCACAAGCAGCAACATCAACGCCAACAGCAGCACCAACAACAGCAGCAGCAAGAGCAGCAGCAGCAAGAGCAGCAGCAGCAAGAGCAGCAGCACCAACAGCAGCAGCAACACCAGCATCACCACCACAAACAGCAGCATCAACAATATCGCCAACAACAGCAGCAGCAACAGCAAGAGCAGCAGCAGCAGCAGCAGGATTCAGCAGCAGCACCAAGAGCAGCAGCAGCGCCAAGAGCAGCAGCAGCACCAACAACAGCAGCAGCACCAACAGCATCATCAAGAGCAGCAGCAGCAGCAGCAACACAACCAGCATCATCAAGAGCAGCAGCAGCAGCAGGATTCAGCAGCAGCAACAACAGCATCATGAAGAGCAGCAGCAGCAGCACCAACAGCACCATCGAGAGCAGCAGCACCACCACCAACAGCATCATCAAGAGCAGCAGCAGCAGCAGCACCAACAGCATCATCAAGAGCAGCAGCACCATCAACAGCATCATCAAGAGCAGCAGCAGCAGGAGCAGCAGCACCACCAACAGCATCATCAAGAGCAGCAGCAGCAGGAGCAGCAGCACCACCAACAGCATCATCAAGAGCAGCAGCAGCAGGAGCAGCAGCAGCAGCAGCAGCAGCAGCAGGATAATAATGTTCTTGCCATGGTGTCCAACAGTATTAAGAGACATCACGGGCCCCTTCTGTGCATCCCAGGTGTATATGTGTCTCCTCATCCTGGGATCGAAGAGACAGATCGATCCCATGCTGCTACCTGCAGCAACTATGTTTTGTTCTGCTAGCCAACACATACTCGACCAAACCCCACTATTATTACTGCTGCTGCTGCTGCTGCTGCTGCTGCTGCTGCTGCTGCTGCTGCAGGTGTGGGGTCGAGTAGATCTCAGCAAAGAACGGATTCGGAGGCCTGATAGATCGAGGAGGAGTATGTCTCCGTGTGTTGTTGCTGCTGCTGCAACAGCAGATTCGTTCGGGTGTATCTGCAGACACTTCACTGTGTCTCCTGCTGCAGCAATATCAAATACGTGAGAAGCAATAAATAGACCTGGCGCCCCACAATCTCTTGTAAAAAATCTACTGTCTCCTCCCCCTCGACCTCCTCCCCCTACGTCCTCAGGAGACACACTAGGGAGACGCCGTCCTGCTGCTGCTGCTGTTCCTGCTGCTGCTCCTGCTGCTGTTCCTGCTGCTGCTCCTGCTGTTCCTGCTGCTGCTGCTCCTGCTGTTCCTGCTGCTGCTGCTCCTGCTGTTCCTGCTGCTGCTGCTCCTGCTGTTCCTGCTGCTGCTCCTGCTGTTCCTGCTGCTGCTGCTGTTGGTGCTGCTGCTCCTGCTGTTGCTGCTGTTGCTGCTGTTGCTGCTGCTGCTGTCTGGCTGCGGTCGCTGGAGTTTAAGAAGAGAGGCAGATTCGCTGTGCTTCCCATCGACTGCAGCAGACAGCTGCTGCTGTCTTCTCCGTTCTGCTGCTGCTGCTGCTGCTGCTGCTGCTGCTGCTTCTGGGTGTATCTACACCGAGGCGCAAAGACCCCCTTCAAAGCAGCACCGGCAATCGCCACTGCTGCTTCTTCCGTTGCTGCTTCAGACTGCTGTGCTGCAGCAGCACTAGCAGCAGCAGCACTTGCTGCAAGGGCACGCACAAGCCGAGCAGCAGCAGCAGCAGCAGGACCAGCACCTGCAGCAGCAGCAGCAACAGCAGGAGATGCTCCATGTGCTGCAGCATGTGATGCTCTCGATGCTGCCTGAGTGGGCTTTCCTGCTGCAGCGCGAAGGCTGTTGCTGCTGCTGCTGCTGGCCCCCCCTGCTGCTGCTGCTGCTGCTGCTGCTGCTGTTGTCTTGCTGCTGTTTGTCCCTGTCCCGTTTCGACTGTTAGCGAGCGGAGCGCCGCCAGCAGCAGCAGCAGCAGCAGCAGCAGCCCCTGGTCTCGCTCCTGCTGCTGCTGCTGCTGCTGTTCCTGCTGCTGCTGCTGCTGCTGAAGACGCTGCCAGCAGCTGCCTGCATGCAGCAGCAGCAGCAGAGAAGAGAGCATCCCTCCCTGATTCTATTCCTTCTGCAGCTGTTGGCACATGATCTGCTGCTGCTGCTGCTGCTGTTGCTGCTGTTGTTGTTGCTGCTGCTGCTGCTGCTGAGGGCCCCTCAGCAGCAGCTTGTGCTGCTTCTTCGGGTGTATCTGCAGCAGCAGGATATATGTGAGGGAGAGACAGCGAAGATGTTTGCTGCGTTTGGCTGCAAAGACGAAGGATTTCTTCAAGAGTGCCTGCTGTCCCTGCTGCTGCTGCTGCTGTTCCTGCTGCTGCTGCTGCTGCTGCTGCTGCTGCTGCTGCTGCTGCTTCTGTATCTTCTTCGTAAACATCACTCGAGCTGCTGCAGTCAGACAGAGACAGCTGAGCCCGCATGGAGCTGCTTCTCAACATATGTTTTATGAAGTCGTTCTGGCTGCTGCTCGCCTGTCTTCGTGCTGCTGCTGCTGCTGCTGCTGTTGCTGCTGCTGCTGCTGCAGCAGCAGCAGTTTTAACCTCGCTGCAGCGCCCATGAATTCTATGGAAGCAGCACAAACGTTCACTCCCGTTGCTGTCTCCTGCTGCAGCAGAAGTGCTGTCTCCTTCAACAGATCCCTTCATCCCTGCTGCTGCTGCTGCTGCTGCTGTTGCTGCTGCTGCTGTTGCTGCTGCTGCTGCTGTTGCTGCTGCTGCTGTTGCTGCTGTTGCTGCCACATGGTTCTTCGCTTGCTTCTCGTCCCCCTCACGCAGCTCTTCTTCTTTGTGCTGCTGCTGCTGCAGCATCTGCTGCTGCTGTAGCCGCTGCTGCAGTTGTTGCTGTTGCTGCTGCTGTTGCTGCTGTTGCTGCTGTTGCTGCTGTCGCTGCTGCTGCTGCTGCTGCTGCACGTGCTCTTGCTGGGCCTGTTGAAGCTGTTGTTGCTGCTTCTGCTGCTGTTGCTGCTGCTGCTGCTGTTGCTGCTGTTGCTGCATCACCGTTGCTGAATACAAGCCTAAGCCGCGCTGCTGCAGAGGCCCTGCGGAGGCTTCACGCATGCGTTGCTGCTGCTGCTGCTGCTGCTGTTGCTGCTGCTGTTGCTGTTGCTGTTGCAACTGTCGCTGATGCTGCTGCAGGGGCTGCTGCTGTTGCTGCTGCGGCTGTTGCCGTTGCTGCTGCTCATGGTGCCGGAGGGTACGTTGGCTGAGGCTGCTCCACTCTCTGCTGTTGGTTCTGCTGCTGCTGCTGCTGCTGCTGCCGCTGCTGCTGCTGCTGCTGCTGCCAAACTGAGATGCTGCTGTGTCTTTATCCCACCGACCTGCAGCGGGCACATGCAGCCCTCGGGGCCCCTCAGCAGCAGCAGCTGCTGCTGCTGCTGCTGTTGTTGCAGCAGCAGCAGCAGCTGCTGCTGCTGCTCCAGTAGCTTCAGGTCGCACAGCAGCAGCCCGAGAGACAGCAGCAGCAACCTGAGGAGATTCATCGGGGATACTGGGAGGAGGGTTGTCAGGGAGCGGTGCTGCTACTGATCCTGTTGCTGCTGCTGCTGCTGCTGTTGCTGCTGCTGTTGCTGCTGCTGCTGCTGCTTTTGCTGCTGCAGCGTACTCCTCTGCTTTCTCTTCTCCGCGCCTCTCCCCTGTTCTTGTTGCTGCTGTTGCTTCTGTTGCTGCTGCACCTGCTGCTGCCCGTGAGGAGCACTGCTGCTGTTGCTGCTGCTGCTGCTGCTGCTGTTGCTGCTGCTGTTGCTGCTGCTGCTGCTGCGGTGCAGGACGCCTTCGTGGGGATCGTCTCTCGTGGGATCGGCTTGCAGAGAGTCTGTCATGGGATCGGGATCGTCTCCTCCCTGGGGATCGTCTCCTCCGTGGAGACAGTCGTCTGTCGGGGGAAGAAGAAGGAGACACTCCCCACAGCTCGTTTTGCTGCTGTCCCCTGTATTTGCTGCTGGAGTCAGAGCTGTGTGGGGATCGTCTCCTCCCAGGAGACACGCTGCTAGACTGTCGCTCGCCTCTTCTTATTGTAGACGGCCTCTTAAGGTCCCCTGAAGATGTTATATACTGTTTGTTTTTTATATGTTCTCTCTCTTTATATTCTCTAGAAGAGAAAGAATATATTCTATACGATTTATTATCTCTTACGTATCCTCCACAGTCCCGGGAAAGTTGCTGCCTCCCCGGGGATCGTCTTGGATCGTCTTGGGATCGTCTCCTTGGGGATCGTCTCTCCTGGGATCGTCTCCCCGGGGATCGTCTCTCCTGGGATCGTCTCTCCTGGGACCGTCTCCGCGTCTGCCGATCCCGCAGGCGTTCTCGGGAATCTTCTCTCTCCAGTGAAGTCCGTCTACAAGACGATCGCCAAGGAGACTCTCTATCTTGGGATCGTCTCCTCGGGGATCGTCTCCCTGGGGATCGTCTCCTCGGGGATGATCGAGGATTATATTGAGGCCCCCCTCTGTACGGAGACAGCCTCCGCGACGCCCCTCCAGAATACCGATCCCGGGATCGATCCCGGGATCGATCCCGGGATCGCCTCCCTGGGGATCGTCTCCTCACTGGAGATCGATCCCGAGATCGATCCCGAGATCGTCTCCGCACAGGAGATCGATCTCGGGATCGTCTCCTCCCAGGAGATCGATCCCGAGATCGTCTCCTCACAGGAGATCGATCCCTGGATCGTCTCCTCACAGGGGATCGATCCCTGGATCGATCCCTGGATCGTCTCCTTACCCACGATCGATCCCGGGATCGTTTTCTCTCCCGCGAGTCCCCACGCTGTGAGCTCGTCGCCTTTAAAGATGCAGGCATTGCTGCTGCTGCTTTCTCTGCTGCTGCTGCTTTCTCTGCTGCTGCTGCTGCTGCTGCATCTGCTGCAGGAGGCTTCTCAGAAGATCGTCTGCTGTCTCGGGGGCCCTCACGGTGTGCCCCAGGGGCCCCGTCCCCCGCAGGGGAGGCCTCCGAACCCATTGGCTGTCACGCTAAGAGCTCTGTTCCTGCTGCTGCTGCTGCTGCTGCTGCTGTTGTGTCTGCTTCAGGTTATGTGATGCTGCAGGTAATGTCCGTAGAGACAGTAGAACGCCGTTCTGCTGCTGCTGCAGCAGCAGCAGAGATTCCTCTCCCCCCTCAACCCCACGCCCCCTTCAGGGGCCCCCGACAGCTTCTGCTGGTGAGGTATATGCCTCCCACGCGGTGTTGGTGCTGCTGCTGCTGCTACTGCTGCAGCAGCTGCAGCAGCTGCAGCAGCAAACAACTGCTGCAGCAGTACAGCAGCAGCAGCAGCTCGAGTCTTCAAATATCTAATACAACAACAAGAAACATAGATAAGATATTTATATGTATATAAATTGTAGACAGACAGGAGAGAGGGGCCCCAAAGAAGATCTGCAGCAATATTGGCTTAAGCTGGGGGCCCCCTTGCTGCTGCTGCTGCAGCCGTTCTTGCTGCTGCTGCTGCTGCTGCTGCTGCTGCAGCTGCTGCTGCTGGTTGTGTGTAAACAACAATTGTATGTGCGTATCTAATATAATAGATAACAGCACATTACTAAAGCCCCTAAGGGGGGGCCCCGGGGGCCCCCCCCCCCCCCCCTCCAGTCCCGATGGGTACCTGTCGGGTCTGCGGTGTTTGCTGCAGCAGCAGAGTGGAGAGCGCTCTCCCTTTGTATATAAATACAAATTTAAATAAATAATAAAATAATATATAAATAATAAATAAAATATAAAATGTTTATTTAAAGCAAGAGAAAGCAAGAGATGAAGCAACAGCAAAGAAGGTATACACAGTCAACCATCGCTAGTCCAGCAGCAGCAGCAGCAGCAGCAGCAGCAGCAGCAGCAGCAGCAGCAGCAGCACTGCATCGAAGCTGTTGTATGTACGTCTGTTTCTTTTATTTCCTTACATTTTAAGATTATTTCATCTCCTCTTTTGAGGGATATAAATAATTAAGTATATTGCTTCTCCCAAGGGAGCAGCCTCGACACTGTCGAGCTGCTGCTGCTGCTGCTGCTGCTGCTGCTGCTGCTGCTGCTGCTGCTGCTGCTGCACCTTCACCAGCAATATATCTCTCTGACTTCCCTTTTCATTGCTTCATCTCCTTAGCTTATTTCTTGCTGCTCTTTACGTATTCATCTCCTTGCTCAGCTGCTGCTGCTTTCAAGCTGCTGCTGCTGCTGCTGCTGCTGCTGCTGCTGCTGTTGCTGCTGCTGCTGCTACTGTTGACCTGTCTCTCAACAGCAGCAGCAGCAGCAAAAGCAGCAGCTCTTTTTGGGCTCTCTTCCCCTCATCCTTTCCTTCTCCCTCCTCCTCCTCCTCAGCAGCAACAGCAGCAGCAACAGCAGCAGCAGCAGCAGCAGCAGCAGCAGCAGGACGGCGGCTTCCAGACACCATGCGGTGGCGCTGCTTCTTGTCAAGACCTGAGGTGTACGTACAGCTCGTTTCTGTGTCTTTGTTGCTTTAGTTTTTTCTTCTTTCTCCTCTCTCTCAGACCTCTTCCTCTAACTTCGATACTCTCTTAAACCCTAAACCCTAAACCCTAAACCCTAAACCCTAAACCCTAAACCCTAAACCCTAAACCCTAAACCCTAGTTTCAGGGTTGAATAGAGTGTAAGGAGGAGTAGGAGACGAGGACGTGTTCTTCTTGTGGTGTCTGAAGAGACACCTGCGAAGCAGCAATATATCTGAGGTGTATATACAGCTCAGGATTATAAGGATTATATATATTTGTATGTAGGAGGATAGAAGAACGAATTCTAGGGTTTTATTTGTCTCCTTAATCTTTGTATATTTGTTTATTCTTCCCTCCTTTATTTTCTGTCTCCTCAACTCTTTTGCTTGATAGAAATCTATCTTTCCTGTCTCTCTCTCTCTCTCTCTCTCTCTCTCTCTCTCTCTCTCTCTCTCTGTCTCTCTGTCTCTCTGTCTCTCTCTCTCCCTCTCTCTCTCTCTGTCTGTTTTATCTTTATACTATCTGCAAGAATCGTATCTTAATTTAATTTATTTAGTATATACTTTCTAACTGAAGATAACCTGAAGATAACACCTGGGGATAATATCTTTCGACGTGACCACTGGTCCACACCCTCTGTGGTCCACTGGTCCATTAACAGCTGCGGCTGCTGCTGCTGCTGCTGCTGCTGCTGCCTCGGGGGGTAGTTAGCTTGGCGGAGCTCAGTAGATTTATCTGTTTGTTTCTGACAGAGAAGGAGGGCTGTCTTTCTCTTCTCTCTCTTCTCTATCTGTGTCTCTCCTCTCTATCTCTCTCTGTCTCTCTCTCTCTTCTCTTTCTCCCTCTTCTGTCTCTCTCTGTCTCTCTCTGTCTCTTTCTGTCTCTTTCTGTGTTTGTTTGTATTTGATGTATTATGATTGTATTTAGATTAACAGGATTAGTACGACGAGAAAATAAAACAAGCGATACAGATATAATATTATCTTAATAAAATAAAATAAAATAAAATAAAATAAAATAAAATAAAATAAAATAAAATAAACTAAAATAGAATAAAATAGAATAAAATAAATAATTTAAATAAAATAAAATATAAAGATGGGTTTAGGAGGTCGTCGTCGAAGTAAAACAAGAGAGAATGAGAGAGTAGAGAGTGTGTGTGGTTTATGGCATGTAGTGAATATATTATTATTATTAGGTGTTATATGTAGTATAATATCTGTCTGTACACCTGAATGGAGGGTAAGTAAGTCTGTAGATTATCGATATATGTTTCGTAGCGAAGAGAAGCATCAAAGTTATATAGAGACATCATGGGGTTTATATAATATATCTTTTGATGGAGGGAAGAGTATAATATCATGGCCCCAGCGAATACAAACAAGTACAGAAGCAATAACGAATGCAGTTAAGTTAGGGCAACAACAAACAACAAATGCTGCATATCAATCATGGGCGGCTCAATGCCCTTCTTCATGTCAGGATGCATTAACAACACGTTTATCTTGTTATAGAAGAATATCGAATATAAGTACATTATTATTAGGATGTATTGCTATTGCTGTCGGCCTAGCCCTTATATCTATTGGCTTCTTCTATATATTTGGGAAGTCTACTCTATTAATTATTGCTGCTTCATTAGGCTCGGCCTTATTATGTGGGGCTGTTGGGGGCTATTGGGTTTGGGAGACAGAGACATGTTTTCGCATGATTGTGCTATCACAACAGTTCCCTCTACCTACATTATCTTATTCCTTCTTTATTATGATAGCAGGAGCATTATTATATTTTATTGCTGCTGTTGCAGCATTTATAGCGGATGCTGTAGATAAGAGGAAAGAAAGATATTTCAAGGAAATGGAGAAGAGACAGGCTTTATTAGATAATGCTGCTGGGGGACCTGATGCATTCGCCCCAGGGATTATGGGGCCCCCCCCCTTACCCCCAGGGTATATGGGGGGGGGGCCCCCTCCTCCGGGGATGATGGGGGGCCCCCCCGGCCCTCCAGGGATGATGGGGGGGCCCCCAGGGATGATGGGGGGGCCCCCAGGGATGATGGGGGGGCCCCCAGGTATGATGGGACCCCCAGGTATAGGGGGACCTATGGGAAGACCTCCTATGATGGGGGGGCCCCCAATACCAGGGGGGGGCCCCATGGGGCCCCCTGGAATGGGGGGCCCCATGGGTAGGGGACTACCTATGGGGGGGGGCAGACCAAGTATGATGGGGGCCCCAGGAATGCCAGGGATGATGGGGAAGACCCCTGCTATGCATAGTATGAGTATGAGGCCTCCGATGTAACATAATCAAGATATAGATATTAGAAACAGAAGGGGGGGGGGGGGGGGGGGGGTAGAGGCCCCCCCCCCTCTCCCCCAGGCTCTAGTCTCTCTCTGTTGCTGGGGGTAATATAATATAAGACGAAGAAAGATATACTGGGAGATGTGGGGGGGGAGGATCCCAGTATAAGAAGAAGAAAGATATAGGAAAGAGAGAGAGACAGAGAGAGAGACAGAGAGAGAGGGAGAGACAGAGAGAGAGAGACAGAGAGAGAGAGAGGTAGGAAGACTTTAGATTAAATTGCGCTGCTGTTGATTATATACAAAGACAAATGTTGTTGCTGTGATTGGAAATAAAAAAGAAATGCTGCTGCAGCAGCAGCAGCAGCAGCAGCAGTTGCAACAGCAGTTGCTGCTGCAGCAGCAGCAGCAGTTGCAGCAGCAGTTGCAGCACCAGTTGCAGCAGCAGTTGCAGCAGCAGTTGCAGCAGCAGCAGCAGTTGCAGCAGCAGCAGCAGCAGTTGCAGCAGCAGTTGCTGCAGCAGTTGCAGCAGCAGTTGCTGCAGCAGTTGCAGCAGCAGTTGCTGCAGCAGTTGCTGCAGCAGATGCTGATTGGCTGTCTCCGATGTTGTTCGGGGGGCCCTCAACAATATCACTGAGTGAAGAGAAGGCAGCAACAGCAACAGCAGCAGCAGCAACAGCAGCAGCAGCAACAGCAGCGAAAGGTTCAACAGTAGCAGCAGCAGCAACATCAGCAGCAGCAACAGCTGCTGCTGCTGGCTGCTGTGGAAGTATGTTGTTGCAGCAGCGGCGAAGACAAGCAGCAAATAGCTCGTCCTCCTCCTGTTGCTGCTGCTGCTGCTGCTGTTGCTGCTGCTGCTGCTGCTGCTGCTGCTGAGCAAGCAGCACGCAACGAAGCTTAGGATGGAGAGTGTGGGGCCGGCAGCAGATACCCTCAACTACACATTTTGCTGCTGCAGATCAAGTTTAGCGGCTGCGGCTGCCGTATCTGCTGCTGCTGCTGCAGCAGCAGCAGCAGCAGCAGCTGCTGCTGCAGCAGCAGCAGCTGAGGCTGTGGGGATGGCATTTGTCTTGTGGGGCCCCCGATGGGTGTTGTAGAAGCAGCAACCCTCAGCAACACAGGGGCCGCTGTGCTGTCAGACTAGGTGCTGCAACAGCAGCAGCAGCAGCTCCAGCAGCAGCAGCAACAGCTCCAGCAGCAGCAGCTGCTGCTGCTGCTGTTGCAGCAGCAGCAACAGCAGCACCGCAGGGGGGCTGTGATGTTTTGCAACAATTCGTACATTTAAAAATTCATGAGAACCTATAAGACACAGCAGCAGCAGCAGCAGCAGCAGCAGCAGATGCTGCTGCTGCTGCTGCTGCTGCTGCTGCTTGCTGCTGCTTCAGCCGCCGTAGTGTGGGGGCTGATAGCAGCAACAGCAAACGTAGGCAGCAGCAGGAGCAGCAGAAGCAGTAGATACGCCCGCAGACAGCAGCAGGAGCACTAGGCAGATACACCAGCAGCAGCAGCAGCAGCAGCTGCTGCTGCTGCTGCTGTAGCAGCAGCAGCTCTAGGAGTAGCAGCAGCAGCAGCAGCAAATAGAAAATATATAAACAGTATGGAATTAAGTTAAACGATGATATCTGGGAGGACAATACAAAATATGAACGGGGTGTACGTACACGTCAACACCTGCTGCTGCTGCTGCTGCTGCTGCTGCTGAAGACGAGCGGTAGCAGCACTGCTGTTAGGTAGTGCTGCTGCGGCAGCTGCCTGCTGCAGCAATAACAAAGACACAGGGCACGAGGTTAGTGAATACACTGCAGCAGCAGCAGCAACAGCAGCAACAACAGCAGCAGCAACAGCAACAGCAGCAACAACAGCAGCAGCAACAGCAGCAGCAGCAACAGCAGCAGGAGAGAGTAGAAGAATATATGTAGATGAATATAAGTTCCCTTGTGGGGTAGACAAAGAAAGGAGGAGACAGCAGCAGCTGCAGCATTTGAGGCTGCAGCAGCAGCAGCTGCTGCAGCTGCTGCTGCTGCTTTGTCTGTCTCCTTCAGTATACACCGTTGCCGTATGCAAATATCAACAGCAGCAAAACCTATGCAGCAGCAGCTGCTGCTGCTGCTGCTGCTGCGACAGCTGCAACAGCAATACCTCCTGTTCCTGCTGCTATCAAGACAGCTAGCTAGCTAGCTAGCTAGCTGCCACCGCAGCAGCAGCAGCAGCAGCAACAGTGCTGCAGCAGCTGCTGCTGTAGATAACTTCGCTGCTACAACGACAGGACACCTGCAGCAGCAGCAGCAGCAGCAGCAGCAGCAGCAGCAGCAGCATGAGGGGCTGAGAGTATGAGCAGAGTATCTATATTATTTTGTATGGCGGCTCAAGCTCGTTTTTGATTGCTGCTGCTGCTGCTGCTGCTGCTGCTGTTGTTGCTGCTGCTGCTGTTGGTCTTTCTTCTTGC
>OY986953.1:3204490-3206990 GCA_963920595.1 Eimeria praecox
ACGTCTTATGCAGCTTTCTAAAGAAGAGAGAACACGCGCAAGAGCCCTCCTGCAGCAGCAGCAGCAGCAGCAACAGCAGCAGCAGCAGCAACAGCAGCAGCAGCAGCAACATTATACTGCAGCAGCAGATCATGCGGATGCACCTACAGTCGAACACGCCGCTGCAGCAGCTATAGAGAAGCAGAAACAGCAGCAGCAACAACAGGACCCGCAGCAGCAGCAGCAGCAACAGCAGCCGCAGCAACAGCAGCAGCAACAGCAGCAACAGCAGCAACAACAGCAGCAGCAGCAGCAGCAGCAGCAGACCTTCGCTTTGCTGCTTCTTCTTCTTCTTGAGGTGTCTGCTGTCTGCGTACATCTCCAAACAAATAGAATATAAGACCTGTTGTTGGAGGTAGCGCAGCAGCAGCAGCAGCAGCAGCAGCAGGAGCAGCAGGAGCAGCAGCAGGAGACCCCACATCTGCAGCAAGTATCTGCTGCTTCTGCTGCTCTATATCCCTAAGAAGGCCTCTCAAAGCAGCAGCAAATGGCTCGATCAGAGGCAGCGTGTGCTGCTGCTGCAGCGAGTAGATACGGCTGGCAGATACAAGAGACACAAAGGCCTCCATTAAGAGACCCCTCTCTGATTGCAGCAGCTGCAGCAGCAGCAGCAGCAGCAGCAGCAGCAGCAGCAACAGCAGCAACAGCAACATACACAAGTTTCAGAAATACAGAAACTGTAGCAACAATGCAGCAGCAGCAGCAGCAGCAGCGGCAATACAGCAGCAGCAGCAGCAATACAGCAGCAGCTGCAGCAATACAGCAGCAGCAATACAGCAGCAGCAGCAGCAATACCGCAGCAGCAATACAGCAGCAGCAACACAGCAGCAGCAGCAGCAGAGCCGCCACCACCTAAGAAGCATCCTTTGCATAAACATCAACACCAGAAACAATAAAAAACAGCAGCAGCAGCAGCAACAGCATCAGCATCAGCTGCTTCAGTGCAGCAGCAGCTCCCAAGCGCAGCAGCAGCAGCAGCAACAGAGGCACAGCAAGAAAGAACCCCTAACAGCAGCAGCAGCAGCAGCAGAGCAGCAGCAGGAGAGCAGCAACATCAGCAACAAAGC
Source organism: Eimeria praecox (assembly GCA_963920595.1). Classification (NCBI taxonomy): domain Eukaryota; phylum Apicomplexa; class Conoidasida; order Eucoccidiorida; family Eimeriidae; genus Eimeria; species Eimeria praecox. Next base: position 3,205,597 of record OY986953.1, read on the forward strand.
AGCACCACCAGCATCAGCATCAACAAAGCAGCAGCAGCATCAGCAGCAGCAACAAAGCAGCAGCAGCAGCAGCAGCAGCAGCAGTAACAAGAGCCTACCTGCTGCTCCTGAGTAGCTTCTTGCATTTTAGTTTGTACGTGCTGCAGCAGCAGCGGCAGATATTGCTGCAGGCCCTCAGCAGCAGCACTTGCTATGAATATAAGGGTTTGGAGAGAACGACGACGACATAGTAGCTGCTGCTGCGGTGCTGTCAGAGGATACAACCAAACGTTATCTACTTGTGTTGCTGTTGGCTCAGTAGATAATATGCTGCAGCAGCAGCAGCAGCAGCAGCAGCAAAGGCAGCAGCAGCAGCAGCAGCAGCAAAGGTAGCAGCAAACGCAGCAGCACACACAGCAATATAAGTAATTGAATCCATACAAGAAGACACCACGAAAAAACAACAGCAGCAGCAGCAGCAACCTCAGCAGCAGCAGCAACCTCAGCAGCAACCTCAGCAGCACCCTCAGCAGCAGCAACTTCAGCAGGACCAGCAACCTCAGCAGCAGCAGCAGCAACCTCAGCAGCAGCAGCAGCACCCTCAGCAGCAGCACCCTCAGCACCAGCAACCTCAGCAGCAGCAGCAGCAGCAGCAGCAGCAGCAGGAACCTACTGATGGAACAGCAGGTCTAATACACTTTTAATATTAAGGGGGGGGGAGTAGTTGAGTAGATGCGCCGCCCCCGAAACAAACTCTAACCTCCGTATCTCAAGGAAGTAATCATAAAGGCTGCTGCTGCTGCTGCTGCTGCTGCTGCTGCTGCTGGTGCTGCTGGTAAGGATAGCTGCTGCTGCATCTACATTATGTGCTGCTGCTGCTGCTGCTTTGGCACGTTCTGCTGTATCTACAGCAGCAGCAGCACGAGATACATCAAATAAAGATATTTGTACAAGAGATTCAAAGACACGACATAGTTTTGATAGCCACACAGAATCTGCTGCTTGCTGCGGCAGCAACCAAAGGCTTGCTGCTGCTGCTGCTGTTGCTGTACTACCTTGTTGTTGTGCTGCTGCTGCTGTTAAACACGCACTCTTCAAACGCTGTACTTGCGCCTCAACAAAGGAACAGCAACAATCAAGGAGCACGCATGCAGGGAAGAGGAGAGGTTGGTTTTTATCTGAGTATAAATGCTGCCTCCCTTCTGCTGCTGCCTGCAGCACCAGCAGCAGCAATGAGTCTACATGCGTATGCCGCTGCAGCAGCAAAGGAGACCCTAACAGCTGCTGACATATCTCCTCCGTAAACCCTGTTGTTGCTTCTATACACACACAAACACAAACATCATCAGACACCCCATACACAATGCAGCACAAGCAGCAGCTACAGCAGCAGCAGCAGTAACACACCAGCAGCA
>OY986953.1:3214490-3219490 GCA_963920595.1 Eimeria praecox
GCATGCATGCATGCATGCAGCCTATGATTGGCTGGTTGCATGCATCTTGTGTCAGTTAGTGCTATTCTGTTTTAAAAAGATATATATACGTTCATTTAACTTCTCGATATTTACGTCAAGAGCCTGTCTAACAATAAACGCAAACATGCCGCCCCTTAGCTAGCTAGCTTGCTAGCTAGCTAGCTAGGGAGAGACGCAACTAGCTAGCGAGCTAGCTAGCCACTCCCGCATGTAGCTAGCTAGATAGCTAGCTAGCTAGAGAGGCCGGAGGCTAGCTGGCTAGCTAGCCAACGGGTAAGAAAAGATGACAGATGGCTAGGCCGATAGGGGGGCCCACAGCTAGCTAGCTAGCCAGCTAGAGAGACTAGCTAGCTAGCTAGCTAGCTAGCTAGGGGGGCTAGCAGCTAGCTGGCTAGCTGGTGAGCCCTCAGGCTTTGACAAGAAGACAAGCAGATTTCTAAGGGCAAACGATCTGCGAACAACGAACAAAAAACTCGAAGACTGGCTAGCTAGCCAGCTAGCCAGGTAGCTAGCTAGCCAGGTAGCTAGCTAGCCAGCTAGCTAGCTAGCTAGCTGTTGGCCCCTTCCTAACCAGCTAGCTAGCTAGCTAGCTAGCTACTGGCCCACAACCCCAGCTAGCTAGCTAGCTGCTGGCCCCTTCCTTCCTAACTAGCTAGCTAGCTAGCTGGAGAGCTACACATAAGAACACCTGAGTCTTGATAGTAATACAGAGCTACAAGAGACAAACACAAGCTGGCTATTCCCCCCCCTTCACTTAACAGGCAGCAACAGCAGCAGCAGCAACAGCAACAGCAGCAGCAGGAGCAGCAGGAGCAGCAGGAGGCTTTGCTGCTGGCTCCGCTATATCTCAAATATATATATATATATATATATATATATATATATATATATATATATATATATATATATATATATATATATATATATATATATATATATATATATATATATATATATATATATATATATATACAGATATATATACATATATATATATATATTTATTTATTTATTTATTTATTTATTTTCTTCTCCTGTGAGGCTGCTGTAAAGATGCCTCAAAGGCCTTAAGCCGCTCGGCTAGTGCTGCAGCTTCTTCTAGCTGCCGCTGCTGCTCTTCAAATCGCCCTGCAGCAGCAGCAGCAACAGCAGCAGCAGCAATAGCAGCAGCAGCAGCAGCAACAGCAGCAGCAGCAGCAACAGCAGCAGACAGACAGTGGATGCAGCAAATTCAAAGATGTAGAAGTAGATATTTAAACAAGAGAGAAATAAATAAAAATATGACGAGGACAACAGAGATAAACAAACAAACTCTTCCTCCTGTCTCCTTTACAAACCTGCTGCTGCTGCTGCTGCTGCTGCTGCTGCGACACTGATATAATACAGTCAGAGAGTCAACACCAGAAGCAGCAGCAGCACAAACAGCAGAAGCACAAGCAGCAGCAGCAAAAGCAGCAGCAGCAAAAGCAGCAGCAGCAGCAACAGCAGTAGCAGCAAAAGCAGCAGCAAAAGCAGCAGCAGCAAAAGCAAAAGCAGCAGCAACAGCAGCAAAAGCAGCAGCAGCAGCAGCAACAGCAACAGCAGCAGCAGCAAAAGCAGCAGCAGCAGCAAAGGCAGCAGCAGCAGCAGGAAGAGAGACAAAAGAGAGAGAAGAAGAGACAGGTTGTAGCTCCTCACCTTCTTTCGCTGCATGCTCAGCCGCCTTCCTAGCAGCAGATTCAAGTAGCTGTAAATGATCTGAAACAGCAACAGCAGCAGCAGCAGCAGAAGCAGCAGCAGCAGAAGCAGCAGCAGCAGCAGCAGAAGCAGCCAAATCCAAATCCAATCGCCACGTAGTCCTCAGTTTATCTAGCTAGCTGGCTAGCTAGCTGGCTAGCTAGATAGGTATCTAGCTAGCTAGCTAGGTGGCTAGTTGTATGGGACAGCTATCTACCTAGCTAGTCGGCTAGCTAGCTAGCTAGCTAGCTATCTGTACATCTATATACCTAGCTGCCTATCTCTCTATCCATCCATTCAGCTAGCTAGCTAACACACCAGCTAGCTAGATAGCTAGATAGCCAGCTAGCTAGCTAACCCGATAGCTACCTATCTGTCCCAGCAGCTAGCTAGCTAGCTAGCTAGCTAGCTAGCCGGCCGGATAGCTATTTAGCTATCCCACCGCCCAGATAGCTATCCACCTATCCAGCTGGCCAGCTAGCCAAGCAGCTAGCTAGCTAGCCAGCTAGCTAGCTAGCTAGCTAACCAGCCAGCCACTTACCTACCTAGCTAGCTAGCTGGCTAGCTAGCTAACCAGCCAGCCACCTACCTACCTAGCTACCTACCTAGCTACCTAGCTACCTAGCTACCTACCTAGCTACCTAGCTACCTACCTAGCTAGCTAGCTAGCTAGCTAGCTAGCTAGCTAGCTAGCTAGCTAGCTATGTATTTAACTGACCAGTATATGACATGAGAGGGTTTTTGCCGGCGAGGGTTTTAAGGATGAAGAAGGCGACGTCCTTAAGCTGAAAATAATTAAAATGGCTCTGTAGTAAAGCGAGGGAAGACAGGTAATGCTCCGTCGTGTCTTCCTGTAAATATATAGATACAGATAAATAAATATAAATAAATATAAATAAATATAAATATAAATATAAATAAATATATAAATAAAGATTAAGATTATATATATATATATGTATATATATATATATATATATATATACATATGACAGAGAAGACAGACAGGAGACAGATAAAGGAGACAGATGGAAGAGGAGACAGATAAAGGAGGCGACAGACAGAAGGGGAGACAGACAGCAAGCAGATAGAGACAGATACGAGAGGAGACAGATAGAGGAGGCAGACAGAAGAGGAGACAGATAAGAGAGGAGCCAGACAGAAAGGAGACAGATAGAAAGGAGACAGATAGAAAGGAGACAGTTAAGAAGAAGGAGACAGATAAGAAGGGGACAGATAAGAAGAGGGAGACAGAAAGAACAGGAGACAGGTAAGAAGAAGGAGACAGATAAGAAGGAGGAGACAGACAGAAAGGAGACAGACAGAAAGGAGACAGACAGAAAGGAGACAGACGAGAAGAAGGAGACAGAGAGAAAGGAGACAAATACAAAGGAGACAGATAAGAAGGAGGAGACAGATAGGGAGACAGATAGAAGAGGAGACAGATAAGAAGGAGACAGAGAGAAAGGAGACAGATGAGGAGGAGAGAGACAGAAAGGAGACAGAGAGAAAGGAGACAGATAAGAAGGAGAGATAAGAAGGAGGCAGAGAGGAAGGAGACAAATACAAAGGAGACAGAAAGGAGAAAGCAGACAGACGGAAAGGAGACAGAGATAAAGGAGACAGATAAGAAGAAGGAGACAGACAGAAAGGAGACAGAAAGAAAGGAGGCAGAGAGAAAGAAGACAGATAATAAGGAGACAGATTAGAAGAAGGAGACAGATAAGAAGAAGGAGACAGACAGAAAGGAGAGAGATGATAAGGAGACAGATAAGAAGGAGACAGATAAGAAGGAGACAGATAAGAAGAAGGAGACAGAGAGAAAGGAGACAGATAAGAAGGAGACAGATAAGAAGAAGGAGACAGATAAGAAGAAGGAGTCAGACAGAAAGGAGAGAGATGATAAGGAGACAGATAAGAAGGAGACAGAGAGAAAGGAGACAGAGAGAAAGGAGACAGAGAGAAAGGAGACAGATAAGAAGGAGACAGATAAGAAGAAGGAGACAGATAAGATGAAGGAGACAGATGATAAGGAGACAGATAAGAAGGAGACAGACAGAAAGGAGACAGATAATAAGGAGACAGATAATAAGAAGGAGACAGATAAGAGGAAGGAGACAGATGATAAGGAGACAGATAAGAAGGAGACAGACAGAAGGGAGACAGATAATAAGGAGACAGATAAGAAGAAGGAGACAGATAATAAGAAGGAGACACATAGAAAGGAGAGAGATAAGAAGAAGGAGACAGATAAGAAGAAGGAGACAAGGAGAAAGGAGACAGAGAGAGAGGAGACAGATAATAAGAAGGAGACAGATAATAAGAAGGAGACAGATAGAAAGGAGACAGATAAGAAGGAGACAGACAGAAAGGAGACAGATAAGAAGGAGACAGATAATAAGAAGGAGACAGATAGAAAGGAGACAGATAAGAAGAAGGAGACAGACATAATATGCTATGAACGAACCTGAAGTTGAAAGTCAAATCGCGTCGGCATTTGGTAGTCGCCCTTCAGAGCGTTGATAGCCTGAGACAAGCAGCAGCAGCAGCAGCAGCAGCAGTAGCAGCAGCAGCAGCAGCAGCAGCAGTAGCAGCAGCACCAGTAGTAGTAGGAGTAGGAGTAGTAGCCGCAGCAGCAGCAGGAGTAGCAGCAGCAGCAGCAGCAACAGCAGCAAGAGATATTAGAGGGGATAGATAAAAGAGACAGAAGGAGATAGATAAAAGACGGAAGGGTAGAATTAGAAGAGATGAAAGGAGACAGTTAATAGAAAAGAGACAGAAGGAGACAGATAAAATGTAAAAGCAGACAGATAATAGAGACAGAAGGAGACAGATAAAGGAGAGAGGAGGAGACAGATATTAGAGACAGAAGGAGACAGACAGTAGAGACAGGAAGAGACAGATAATAGAGACAGAAGAGGGACAGATAATAGAGACAGAAGGAGACAGAGAAAGGAGACAGAGAGAAAGGAGACAGAGAAAGGAGACAGAAGGAGACAGATAAAGGAGAGAGGAGGAGACAGATAAAGGAGAGGGGAGGAGACAGATAAAGGAGACAGATAAAAGAGAGAAACGAGACAGATAAAAGAGACAGATAAATGATAAGAGACGAAAGGAGACAGATAAAATATAAAGGAGACAAATAAAACATAAAAGAGACAAAAGAGACAGAGAACAGAGACAAAAGGAGACAGATAAAATATAAAGGAGACAGAGAAGGAGACAGATAAAATATAAAGGAGACAGAGAAGGAGACAGATAAA
>OY986953.1:3234490-3244490 GCA_963920595.1 Eimeria praecox
TATAGATATAGATATAGATATAGATATAGATATAGATATAGATATATGTATATATATATGCATATATATGTATATATATATATATATATATATATGTATAATGCAGAAAGTGCTGTGTTGTAGGCTTTTGTGTGTTGAGTGACAGCAGTATACCCCTGCTATGCTCGTTTAACCTTCTCAAGTGTACGTACACTTGAAATGCGTCTTATATCGTTAATAAGGAGAGAAGCAGAGAAAGAAGAGAAGAGAGAAGAGAGGAGAGGTCAGGGCAACTAGCCAAGGAAGTAGCACAGGCATTCCATAAGAAGACGCATTTATACACTATGTATATATATATATGTATATATATGTATATATATATATATATATGCATTTATACAAATATAAGTACAAGTACAAACATAAATATATTAAAAGGACAGATACGTATAATACATCTATATATAGTAGACAGAAATCAATAAATAAATAAATAAATATAAATATGAATTAATATAGATAACTACAGATAAAAATAACTAACTAAACAATAATAGATAAGTCTCTAGATAAAGATAATAATAAAGAGATTCTACCTTTCATGGTTTTTGCGGATACGAGTGCCCACGAGGTGCAAAGACGTTGATCAACGAATGACTGCAAGTCATCTAACAACTGATCTTCTCTCCTCTCCGAGATAGAATCTGCTTTGGTAGCGAGTAGGAAGACAATAACATTTGGCTCGTATCTCCGACACTCAGACACCACGGGACTCGTCAGCCATCGAAGCGCTGAGGTGTTGTAGTTAGACGACTGACTGTCTACACACACTACTAAAGCGCGAGTCCCTTGCCAGAACTCCTCCCCTGCTAAGGATTTGCCAAACTAACAAAACACACACAAACAGACATATGTATATATATATATATATATATGTTTATACAATATACAACACATATAGCATATCTAGCATTATTATATTGTAACACACTTATAACATTATAGCATATAACACATATAACGCATATAACATTATAACATACGGCATATAATGCACATTATAACATATAACATATAATACATAGCATATATATATATATATATATATATATATATATATATATATATATATATATATATATAACGCTTATAACATAATAACGTTATAACATTATAACATATAACATACATAACACTGTAACGTACAGCATATAACACATATAATTATAACATTGTAACTGTATAACATATAATACATATAACTCATGTAGCATTATAACATTATATCATAGAACATATAATACATAACATTATAACCTGTAATACATAACTTATAACACAGACGCTTGTGGGGGACAGAACTGCAGAAAGCCCAATTGAGCTGCAACGCTCTATGTTCGCTCTTCATAAAACACGAACACACACACAGAACTGAGCCATATATATATATATATATATATATATATATATATATATATATATATATATATATATATATATATATATATATATATATATATATATATAAGCAAATAAACACCAAACGATTCACAGGCAGGAGAGAGAATAAGAATAAGAATAAGAATAGAGATAAGAAACAGAAAAGCTAATAAAGACGATAACGACGGACTCCCCTTTGGGTATCCCAGAGCTCCACGTTCACCACGCAGGCCGAAGGTTCAGAGATTGCCCAGGACTTCGTCGCCAGACGAATCGACAGAGTCGGCTCGGGGTCATCGGTATAACTGTTGTGTATATACCTGCAGCATCTCGCGCATTCTGCATTTGATACGCCTCTGTACCTGTCTCTAACCTACAATATAACGAACACTTCAACACGTGGTAGAGCCTGCATGTGCCGCCACCGCTGCACAACAACTCCTGATTATACTATGCACATAACAAGAGCGATATAAAGAAGCCGTGTAAACATATCTTTTCTTGATAGATGATTGTCATTCATGGAGGTCTTGCACTGGCTGTGTAGGAAGCAACACGAATACGTGATTCGTTGCTGTGATCTGTACACTGCAACTAGTAAGGGCTATAGATAGAGTTGTCTGCATGTAATTCTTAAACGTTCTGCAGTTATAGGATTTCCTCTATACACAGAAAACAAAATATCTGAGCCTGAGATACAGCCTTGGTCACTGAGGTCTCTCTCTCCTGTTGCTGCATGCACCTGTCGATGACACTTGACTTGCCAGATCGCGCGTCTCCCACAAAGACTATTTTCTCGCAGAAAACAGGCAAAGCCGACATGATGTTGGCATCCACGAGAGTATCAGGTAGAAGCTTTTTCTGAATTCGCCACATCTTCAAATCGGGCTTGGCACAGGCCACTTTCTTCAACGGTAAGTCTGCCTCGTAGGCTGAATGCCGTTTAGAGGGATTAACACTCTAAAGAAGGCTGATAACACTTATTTTGCAGAACTCAATATTTATAAAGAGAACGTTAATAACTTATCTGACAGTTCCAAGCCATGAAAGGAGGGAGAGCTGCACATCTGGTCCTTCCTTTCTGTCGACCGCTGGCGAATGCAGTTGAGAGTTAGCAGCTAGAAGAAGTTGCAGAAGGTGGTTTTAAAAATATTATTTGTGATTTAAATATCGAAATATGTATATTTTATTGATTTAAATTAGTTGGAAAGCACTATTAATGGCCTAACTTCCTACTGAGCTCCTCATGAACAGGAGGAGTTGCTTCGTTCCGAGATGAAAGATCAATAGGATCTGGCCGTAAGCACCAACTGCAGGGATATCTTTTCAATTATTGAATAAGTTTTTGTTTGTTTCAAATGTTTAATGATATTATGTGCGATTTTGAAGAAACAGTTACGCAGCTGTAATATACCTCCAGCACAAGAGATGGGGGCAATACGAGGTCACCATGAATGAACGGCCTGCTGGGGCCGTTTGGGGGGGCCATCGAGAATGCAACAGTCCCAGAGGGGTGTTTAGTTTAGAATAGAAGTAAAAATTATAAAAAAAAGAAAAACACAATACAAGAAAAACCAGGAATGCCATTTGAGGGTAAACACGTCGCCCATATACCATGATCATTCATAACAACTCCCCGTTTTTCAGCTTTCCACCATTTTTCAGCTTTCTTCTTAGAAACCATCTTCAGGTGTACAGACAGCTCGATATTTTTTGCACGTATGAGTACGAAGGACCGTCACTTCATGTATTCTTCTTTTTTGTCGGTCATCGTGCGAATTTTTTGCAATTTTTCTGGGTGAACTGCGGGCAATTTGCCCCGATTTTCGCGCGTTTATTATTTATTCAATAAAATCTTTTCCTCATACTCAGTTCTAATTTCAATCCAATGGATACTCTTTTTGAATCGGGTGCGGGGCCCACCGAGCTGTACATCCTCCGACAGCTATCTGCATATAAAGATGTAATATCTTTTTCTTTTTATTCCATTTTGACACGTGTTCTCTGAGTCTTGAGATAAAACAGGAACTAATACGGCGATTGCATGCAAAGGTTTGCTCTCTCCGAAAGCGGCTGGAGGTGAGCTCAATTGATACAACATCATACTACTGTTTCTGAACAAGTCGAACATATCTGCTTCTTTAGAAACTCGAAAGCACCTCTACATATTCATCTTGCGCTGATAGGAACCGGATAAGTGGCGCTGTCAGTACATCTTCACGACTTCATATACCCAGAGGGCTTCCAACGCCCACTCGCTGCCATGCAAATCCTAATGGAGTGTTTCGTATTCCTCCTCAGTCCGTTTGTAGCGGCATCTCGAGACTTCCTTCAGGATCGTTCAAGCTTCGAATACCTCCTACGGCTGTTCTAAAGAAGCACAGCAGCAGTATGTGCAGTGGTGGCCTCTCTGGCCTCCCACTGAGCTCTCGAGGCCCCAATCCAGGAGGAACTTCATTACCAAGTATTAAAAGTTCTCTGAAAATGGGGGGCCCTACAAAACTTCGCCTTATCACGAATCCAAGCTCCATCAATGCCAGCATCAAAGCACCTCACCTTTGCATTAAACCAACAAGTATACGACGAGCAGCAAGTGTCGTTGCTGCCTCTTATGACTGTATCTCACAGCCACGTCTTCAACAACCTCAGCGCTTCTTAAACGGCGAGCTCATATCTCTACAAAATTCTAATAAACCAATTCCTCGTCTTTCTGGGCCTCCTCCTCCTGTTGGTGTTGGTGTTATACGGCCAGAGAAGTTAACAACGATCGGCGTACACCGCCTATCTGCATGCAGTTATACAGATTTGGCGAGTTCGGCGAGTTCGGTGGCGAAGCAAGTGACTACCTCTGTCCTCTCAACAACACCAACTCATGCTTCAGTGCATGCGTTCAATGGAGTCACGCCTCAGACAGGAGGGCAGTCCACCGCTAAACGCTCTCACGAGCGTGTGTCTCTCGTGAGCTCGGGATCAACGTGTAGCTCCGTGTCATCCCGTAGACGGCCTTGGGATTGATTTAAACTTCTTCACAAACCCTAAGAAAGTCAAATCGTGAGGATTTGGCTTCATAAGGACTCGTCTATATACTGCTTGCAGCATCTCGTCGTAACAATCTAATCTGTGGCTCCCCCACTCCAGTGGAGCTGGAGCCGTCGCTGCCTACCCATTCAACAAACTGTTTATCACTTTCCCTCTAATTATATTTATGTGTTCTACCTTTCGGCGTCTGTCTAACTGCAGTTAATTTAGAGAAAGCAGCTTAACAGCCCCGTTCAGGTAGATGGTGTTGTGAACTCGGTTTCGGTTTCGCAGTGTACGGACTCCTTCAGTTGGCGTCCACAATGCGCGTGTCGCTAGTTTGTATTTCTAAATAACAGATAATATGTAATTAACTATACAAGCAAATAAATGCGTGCGAAAGCCACATCGATGTTACCTGGCGGCGAGCAAGGTCTGCCTAGCTATCGCTCTATCTTGGGGGGGGGGGGATGGATGAAGGGTAGGGGAGTTCAAATAGACGTCAATGTAGTGTAGAGTGCAAAACCAAACAAACTTAACTGGAGTATAGAACAAGACATTCAATAAGAAGTTTCGTAGGAGGTTAGATGAAGCTGTCTCTGAATCCCTCGCCATTGGTAGAGGTCGAGGCGGGTGTATCGAACCAGTGGTCAGCGTCCTTTGATCTGGTATTAAGGTGCTTTCTCTTTTAAAATAGTACTATTTGTGTATATAATGTGTATAAATTTACGAGGGAAATATAAGAAAGATCACTAACTTAATTCGAAAGTAAGAGAGAAAGATGAATGAACGCTCATAGAAGAAGCGCAGCCCCAGCGGGCGCCACCACCACTCCTTCCCCTAGATCGATGAGAAGGTGTTAGGTGTGATGGTGCTGCTTTAGGGAGTATGTTGTGTATATCTTTTTGGTTTTTGTTTATTAAATGCGATATATTTGTTATCAAGTGTTTTTGAAACAATTAATAAAGAATTGAGGTGCTGATTGAGGGGTGTAATGAGTTAGTAAGAAGTAGCTCTTAAAGACTACAGCAGTATATTATATACAGAAAGAACGATATATTCAACCTCCTCTTCTTCTTCTTTTTTGAGTTGACAGATCTTGATAACAATTATTTTTTATTTATTATTTATTTGTTCCCCTATTCTTTATTGTTTATATTGTTGTGATAGGTAGTTGTATACCTTGAGGGGCTGTCTCGATTTGTTGAAGGGGTAGAGGAGGGCGCTTCACAGCTGCTTCAGGTGTGAAGAGGTTGTGTTTATATATTGTCTACAATTAATATAATTTATTATTAATAAAATTTAATAATAATTTATAGTAATTGTAATATATAATATCTTCTTCCTTCTATTCATTACCTGTTTCTTCTCGCTTCCCTTCTCTATAACAGAGCATAACTCTTTTATTTTATTTTTATTTCTTCTGCTTCTCTTTCTTTTATATTTTTGGGGGGGAAGATTTTTATATTAATTTTTAATAAACAGCAAACAACAGACATTCTTAACAACCATTTTTAGCGTGTTATCAACAACCCTCCCTCCTTTGAAGGAGGGCGTAGAGAAGAAGAAGAAGAAGCAAACGAGATAGAATTGAAGTAGAGAGAGAAAGAGAGAAAGGGAGAGAGAGAGAGAGAGAGAGAGAGGGAGATGCTTCCTAGATCGATTTGTTTCTTTTGGGTGGCCCTGTGGGCTGCTGTTGTTGTGTGGCCTCATCTGTATAGTCCTCTTATTGCAGCAGCAGCAGCAGATGATGATGCTGCTGCTGCTGCAGCAGCTGCAGCAGCAGCAGCAGACTCACAGCAGCAGCAGCAGCAGCAGCAGCAGGATCAGACAGTACGGAGCTATGCTAAACGCCTGTCTGTAACAGCAGATGATGTTAAGTTAGATGAGTGGGAGGGAGAAGTAGACAGAGAAGTTAAAGGCCTTCTAGAAGAACTGAAGCAAGCATATCCTTCTAAACCAACACGTAAGGGTTATTGTATATTGTACTCTTCTCTGCTCTTGTTTATATTCTCTCGCTTATCTATATTTATTTATTTATTTATATCTTTCTCTCTCTGTCTCTGTCTCTGTCTCCCTCTCTCTATCTCTCTGACGTATTCTGTCATGTGTCTTTCTCTCTCTGTTGCTCTCGCTTTCTCTCTCTCTCCTTCTCTGTCTCTGTCTCCTCCTTCTGTCTCTATCTTCCCCCACCATCTCTCTCTCTCTCTCTTCTTCTCTGTCCCTCTCTGTCTCTCTCACTCTCTCTTCCTTACTTGTTGAGTGTAGCCCTCTCTCAACGCAAAATCTGTATATATTAGTAGTAGTCTTAGTAGCGTAATCATATATTTTATTGTGTTTGTGTTTTTATATTTGTTTATTTGTTTATCCTATTTCGTATTAATATAATCGTCATTATTATTTACTATTGTTACTATTAATTACTAATTATTTATTATTATTTATTGCTATTATTATATTATTATTGTTATTAGTTATTATTACTTATTAATGTTTATTATTATTATTATTTATTATTATTATTTATTATTTATTATTTATTATTTATTATTTATTATTTATTATTTATTATTTATTATTTATTATTTATTATTTATTATTTATTATACTATTTCTCTACAGGTTCGTCTCTGCATTCGAAGTCTCTCTTCTTACTCGGCGAAGACGACTCGGGGGAGGTATATCGCTTTCTAAAGACGACAGCTCCTCGCATTTATGATTTTGTTTCATTAAAAACAAACACGAAACATATGATGGAGGCGGATGTGTTCTATAAGCAAGCGAAGCTCATTAGAGGTAGGATTATATATATATATATATATATATATATATATATATATATATATATATATTTATGAGATTAAAGTCAATATAATATCTATATATATGTGTTAAATGGATAGATAGATAGATATAGATAGATATATTAAAATCAATATAGTATCTGTATATATATATATATATATATATATATATATATATATATATATACATGTGTGTGTTTTATTATTTACAGATGATTTGAAAGACGCGAAGGTACTTCTAGGTAGAGCATCTGAGGTGTTATTGAAGTTAAAGGATTTACCTCCTAAGCTGAGAGAGGAAGTAGATCTAATAGCTTCTCGATCTGCGTCTACTTTAGATATCTTGAAGAGAGGAGTTGCTGCAGAGAAGGTTAAGACACTAGCTATGTTAGAGGCACAAGCTGCGGCGGAGCTGGAAGCGACGAAGGAGGTAGGGCGGCGTCGATAGAACTGTATCTGTCTCTGTCTCTTTCTCTCTCTCTGCCTCTTTCTCTGCCTCTTTCTCTGTCTCTTTCTCTGTCTCTCTCTCTGTCTCTCTCTCTGTCTCTCTCTCTGTCTCCTCTGTCTCTTTCTCTGTCTCTTTCTCTGTCTCCCTTTCTGTCTCTCTGTCTCTCTCTGTCTCTCTCTCTGTCTCTCTCTCTCTGTCTCTTTCTCCGTCTCTTTCTCCGTCCCTTGCTCTGTCTCTCTGTCTCTCTCTCTCTCTGTCTCTTTCTGTGTCTCTCTCTCTGTCTCTCTCTCTCTGTCTGTCTCTCTGTCTCTGTCTCTCTCCGTCTGTCTCTCGGTGTCTCTCTCTGTCTCTGTCTGCCTGTCTGTCGATGTGTCTCTCTATCTCTTTTGCTGTTCTTGCTGCTGCTGTTGTTGCTGCTGCTGTTCTTGCTGCTACTGCTGCTGTTGCTGTTGCTGTTGCTGCTGCTACTGTTGCTGCTGCTTTGATTTCTTCGTGTTTATTCTGTTCTGCCTTAACTGATGCTCTGCTGCTGCTGCTGCTGCTGCTGTTTGTTTGTTTGTTTGTTTGTTTATTTTATTTTATTTTATTAGATGGTAGAGAGGATTCAACAGGCAGACGGCGCAGCAGTTAAGGGGACGGCGGTTGCTGGTCGGCTGCTGCTGCATGCAAGGGAGCTAATGGAGGGTATAGGCGTAGAAGCAGCAGCAGCAAGGAAGACATTGAGGTCATTAGAAGTACAACATTCGCATTTAGTTGCAAGTAGTGGGGCTGAGATGTATTCGTCTTTACAACATATGAAGAGAGCAGAAGAAGAATTGAAAATATTAATTAAATCGTATAATGATGGTATGGTTGTTTTGAAACAGAAGAAAGCACTACTACAACTTATTGAAGCAGCAGAAGATGTTTTACAATTACAACAAGATGAATACAGGACCATTATAGGATTAGATCTAGCAGCAGCACAAATAAAAGAAGAAGCAGCAGCAGCAGCAGCAGCAAGAGATAGTATGGCCCTTCAACAATTAATGTTGAGAGCAGGGGAAGGTATAGTGAGAATAGGAGAAGCTGTAGAGACAGCAGACGTGTTAACAGCGGGTTTCAAACTAAGGATACAAAGTGTTTTATCTATGATGAATAGTATAAACAGCCAGGAATTGAGAGAGAGAGGAACAACAGCTGTAGATACACTCGAAATAAAAGCGAAAGATATAGATATAAAACTAAAAGAGAAAGCAAAGGAGACAACAGCTACGCTTTCAAGTATAAAGGATGAGATTGGTGTTGCTCTAATAAAACATTTAGATAGTTTCAAGAATGCTGTTGATGAGGGAGAGACGTGGATCAAACAAGCAGCACAACAACATAAATTACTCGCTGCTGCTCTTCTAGCTAGAGAGGATGATGCTGCTGCAGCACACAAAGCAGCAGAGCAGTTTACGAAATCCTTAATAGAAGATATTGAAGAAGCACAAAACAAACTGACCAGTGGTCAGGTCCAGTGGTCTGATATAGATAAACAATACGGATTCAATTCAAGAAGGGATGCAGCAATACGATTTATGAAGGAAGCAACTGCTGCTGCAGGGAGGGCTGCTGCTGCTTTGAGAAGTGCGGAGAGACAGGCAACGGAGTTTTTTATGGAGGCAACACAGACAGTAGAAGATTTAAAACAACTAGAAAATAAAATGCTACAGGTGGTAGATATAGCAAAACAACAACATGAAAGGTTATTAAAAGAACAACAAAGATTAGAAGCATCAGGAGCTACTGCAGCAGCAGCAGCAGCAGCAACAGCAGAAGCAGAAGCAGCAGCTGAGAGAGCAGCAGCAGCAACAAAGATATCTGAGTGTTTTGCGCAACAGCAACAAGATGTGATGCTGCAAGTAGAAGAAACGAAGAAAGTATTAGAGGAGTTAGGGAGAAGGCTGCAGCAGCAGCAACAGCAGCAGCAGCAACAGCAGCAGCAGCAGCAGCAGCAGCAGCAACACAGTTCCCCCTATAAGAAGACAGATAAGACAACACCTGAGGGGCATTTAGGTAACAAAGATATTATATTAAAATATATACAGAAGGCATCTACACATACACAGAAAGCAGAACAACACCTCCGAAAATTGAAAGAAGTAAGAACACAAATTATCAAAGCGCAAGATAATATAAAAACTGAGGTAGATGATCTGCAGGCTTCCTTGAGTATGGCTGCTGTACGAGACCGTATCAAGAACACCAGCAGCAGCAGCAGCAGCAGCAGCAGCAGCAGCAACAGCAGCAGCAGCAGCAGCAGCAGCAGTGGTGGTGGTAGTGGTGG
>OY986953.1:3249490-3251990 GCA_963920595.1 Eimeria praecox
CCAGCAGAGGCAGATAGCATCAAATTACGTTAAACTCAGCGATATATATCCCTTTATATTATTAATTAATACTATAAATAATATTTTATTGACATATTTAATTAAATATAACACACAAAACGCACAGAGAGAAGATATATTTATACCTATTCCTTACAAGAGAAGAATATAATGTTGTGGTGTTGTCGTAGTTAACATGCTTCCCACTTCTATCATTCCGAAGATCTAACACACATAAATTATATTTAAAATAATTAAAATAATGTTTATTAATTTGTTTTATTTAAAAATAAAAACAAATAAACTCAGATAGGAGAGGTGTGCTCGTATAACATACGTAGTGTTTCCTTACTATACGTATATATATATATATATATATATATAACCCTAATGAGCGTGATGGTAGATTCTATGACTTGAAACCCGAGAATTATATTATTTGTTATTTTTAAAAATAGAATTTGTTTTTATATAATATATAATAAATATTTTATTTTATTAATTTTTTAATAAATAACAAAAGCAACAAACAACAGAAGCCAAAGGTGCGGGCTGACGCACCTCCCCCTACGTGCGCATTCGCTGCAAGGATGATATACCTCATCAGCACTTTAGGGTCGTTCTTCATAAATATTTAATTAATAAAGTAATAACTAAGGTTATTTTCTTTATATTTATCTTTATATTTATTCTTTAATTAATTAAAATGGTGTGCCGCATGGGAATTAACGGCTTCGGCCGTATCGGCCGTTTGGTCTTCCGTGCCGCTATGGCAAATCCTGAAGTGGTAAGTGGAGAGAAAGCGCGAGGAAGTTGTAGAATTAATTGAATATATTCAATTAAATATAATTAATTTGTTTAATATATTTATATTAATTCAAAGATAGACACAAAGAAGCCTCGTATACCCACATTTTAGCTCTTAAGAATACACACACACACACACTCACACACACACACATATATATATAGATAATACATATTCAGGTTCTCCTATAGAAGGGGGGAGGTGGGCATGTGCCTCTAGGTCTAATTTAATTGTTTTTTTAATATTTAAACGTGTAAAATACGATATTTTATATATTATATATGTGATTTCGTGTTAAAATATGCAAAATGCCATGTTTTTCTGTGTGTATTTCAGGAAGTGCTTGCTGTGAACGATCCATTCATGGACGTTCAATACATGGCCTATCAACTTAAGTACGATTCTGTTCATGGAAAGTTTCCTGGAGAAGTACAAGTTAAGGATGGTAATTTAGTAGTCAATGGGAAGGTTATACAAGTATTTGCAGAGAAAGACCCTGCAGCAATACCATGGGGGAAGGTAGGAGCCCATTATGTCTGTGAATCTACGGGCGTTTTCACAAACAAAGAGAAAGCCACTCTCCATATTAATGGTGGAGCCAAGAAAGTAATTATTTCTGCTCCTCCAAAGGATGATACGCCTATGTTTGTTATGGGAGTCAACCATGAAGAATATCAATCTTCTCATCAGGTGGTATCGAACGCGTCCTGTACAACTAATTGTCTTGCTCCTCTAGCGAAGGTTGTACACGAAAAATTCGGGATCGTTGAGGGTTTAATGACGACTGTACATGCAATGACAGCGAATCAATTGACTGTAGACGGGCCCTCAAAGGGAGGAAAGGATTGGAGAGCAGGTAGATGTGCTGGTAGCAACATCATACCTGCTAGTACAGGAGCAGCTAAGGCTGTAGGGAAGGTTATACCATCATTGAACGGGAAACTAACAGGTATGGCCTTCCGTGTACCTACACCGGATGTATCTGTAGTGGATTTAACATGTAGATTATCAAAACCAGCGAAATATGAAGATATTGTTGCTGCAATTAGGGCTGCAGCTGATGGTCCTCTAAAGGGTATATTAGGAGTAACTGATGAGGAAGTTGTATCGCAAGATTTCTGCGGAGATAAACGTTCTTCGATATTTGATGTTAAAGCAGGAATTCAATTGAGCGATACTTTCGTTAAACTCGTCTCATGGTATGATAATGAATGGGGTTACTCCAACAGACTTGTTGATCTTGCCATCTACATGTCCAAGAAAGACGGAAACTAAATAAAATAATATAATAAGTATTATATTCAAACAAAATCTACAGAAAAATATATACGGGAATATATATAAATATATATTTATATATATATTTTATATATATTTCTATGTATATATATATCAATATAGTATGAGATTTGTTGTTCGTTTTAAATTATATAATAAACTACTATTAACTACTACTACTTCTACTAATTAACTATTTCTATATTTCTATTCTTTTCTCTTCTTCTTCTTTTCAATATTTATATGAAGAGAGAAGAAGAGAGAAGAGCCACATTGTTCTTCTCTTTCTTTTAAAACAAACCTTACTGCGGGGATTATCCCTGCATTTAACAATTCGTAGTGTACTCTTCTTTGGTTTTATCGAATTACGGAGAATGTTACAATAAATTTAGTACCAGTTCATTACAGCTCTAG
>OY986953.1:3254490-3259490 GCA_963920595.1 Eimeria praecox
GACGATCCTCCAGCAGCAGCAGCAGCAGCAGCAGCAGTAGTAGTAGTAGGGCCCTGCTGCTGCAGCTGCTGCAGCTGCGGTAATTGAGGTATTTGAGGTATTTGAGGTAGTGGAGGTAGATGAGGCATCGACTGCATAGAAGGAAGCTGCGGAAGAGGCGGAAGTTGCATGCTGCTGCTGCTGCTGCTGCTGCTGCTATTCGGCTGCTGCTGCTGCTGCTGCTGCTGCTGCTGCTGCAGCCACCAAGCAGCAGATACTGGGGAGGCTCCTCCTCCTTGAGGCATCATGCCATGTTGTCCTGAGCAAAACAGATAAAAATTAAAATAAATAAACAATTATTTAATAAAAATAATAATAAAAATAACAATAATAATAATATAATTATTATAATATCGTGTTTATTATTAGAGACGATTAGACAAACATGTACGCCACGGCCAACCCTTCTTCTCTTCTCGCATCTAAATCATGAATACAAACGAATATAAAAATATATAAAAACCACAAATATTAATAAATAAAACATTAATAGATATATTTATACAAATAAAACCAAAAAAAAATCATAAAATACAACCTACCCCCAGTCTGTGCAAGACCCCATGTTGTACTCCATGCGCTCTCAACAGGAAAGCCATAATAAAGAAACAAAAAATATATTCCTGATATAATTTTCATTTCTATTTTAAATAATAAAATATTTTTAGAAGAAAAAAGCAGAAAAAATAAGATCGAGAAGCAACCGAATCAACAACAACACGGCTGGTTGGTTGCTATAGCTATAGCCATCCAGCCCATCACGAAAGAGAAAGAAACAATTTTGTATAAAATGCTTTAAAAGAAGCACTTTAATATATTTAATTAAATAGAAAAATATATAAAAAGCCACAATATTTATTTATATTCGATATAATAAACAATCCCTGCAATAGCATTGGGATCGAGGTCGCACGCAAGGTACCCCACGATTCTTTCTATATCCCGATCATCCGAGCATATAATCTTCTTTAAATTATATTAAATATGATTTATAAACATATTAAAACAATATAATTTTAAAAAAAGAAACAGAAAATACAGATTATAACACATACAACGTAAAATAACCTCAAGCGCGTGGCTTCCATATCAATGCGCTCAGTATCATCACGCTGAGCATAAGCAACAGCCCCTACACTTCTGCCTCTCTCTCTTGTTTATTGCGGGAAAGCACATTAAATATATATTTATATTAATTGTTTTTAAATAAATATTATATATATATAAAAATTTTATTAAAAAAATAAACATTTAAACACAGAAATACAACTTTCTTCCATGAGAAGCATATACATTATAACTGTGTTGATTACGATCAGTAAGAGAGTAGGAAGCAGTGTATAATAATAGAGACGCAATTAAATATAAAAATAAATATAAACATAATTAAAATATAATTATTATTATTATTTTATATATTTTATTATTAATATTCATAATTATTAAATCCTTTCATAATAATAAACAATATAAGCTCATAGATATGGAGGGCCTTGCTGCATTCTTTCTTGTATTTCTCGATTTGTTTGGGAGGTATAAACTTTATTTTTAATATTTTTTAGTTATTTTAATTTAATTATTGATGCTGAATTTGAATATTGGAGTATTTCAGGAATAAAACAAATACAAGACAGCCGAAACAACATACTGCTGCGGCGTCGCAGCTTCTCTCTGCCTTCTCTTATATTCTCTTCTCTATTAAACCCCAACAGACAGTAAATCTAACAAATACGATTCTATAATATATAATATATATATATATATATATAAACATATATATATATATATATATGTATATATATATATAAGTTCATAAGAGTAAGAAGCTTGTATACAACTCGAGCATCAGATTGTGTCTGCTTTTGTTTCTTCTGTGTCGATTATGTATATTTCTATCTTTTTATTTTTTTGTGTTTTGTTTGTTTGCTACTTCTCTATGCTATTTAAGACAGCTTCTATTCTTTCATCTTCTGCTTTCTCTCTCTCTCTTTCTTTCTCGAGGGTACACCGAAAAAAACAAAAGAAGGAATAGGAAGATATATTAGAGGATGAGAGAGGACACAGTCGTTCAATAAACAGATTTGTTAGTTAGGAAGATGTTTATATTTGATTTGGGATTGAGAGAAATATGATAGAAAGACAGAGAGTTATAAACAATTAACATATTGTTTATATACAATAATAAATATAATTATAGTATTATATAATAATAATATTTATATTATATATATATATATATATAATATAAATATTATTGTACAGAAATAATAAATAAAAAGAATAAACAACAATAACTGTCTATGTCCTCTCTTCCTCAACTTCAGCTGTTTGTTTTGCTTCTTTCAAAGTTTAATTACTATAGTATAATATATAAATAATATATATAAATAATAATAATAATAATAACTGTATATAAATCTATAATATATTATTATAAATATAATAATATAAAAATTATATATAATACTATATATAAATAATATATATGATATATTTTATTAAGCTGACAAGATAGAGAATACAACGGCTAGGCCAACATCTCCTCATTATCTGTCCTTGTTCATCTTGTTGCAGCATATTTACTAAATATTTAATTTTTAAACTAAATTGTTTATTATTTTGTTATTGTTTATGTTTGTTTATTTCTTGCGTAGTCCTAACCCTAGAAAAGACACAAATAACTATGATATAGAATATAAATTATATACTCATTCTTCTTCTTTTATAAATATATTAAAACATTCTCAACATATTCAACAACAACAAGACAGACTCTATTTGAAATTATTTGAAAACTATCTACTATCAAACTATTCTATTCTTATTATTAATAAATAAATTGCTGATATTAAATGAATTCCTCTTAATAATTAAAATAATAATAATTTAATAATAAATTAAAATAAAATAAAACATAATTATAATTTAAAAATATAATAATAATATAATAAAAACAAATATAATAAACTATTCTTCCTACTCACATTCATTGAAACCAAATAGATATGAGTCTGAGGGAGCGTATTATAATAATTAATTAATTATTTCTGCGGCTTATTCAAATACGTTTGCCTCTTTATATTCAAATTTAAATTAAAATAAAAAAAATATATTTATTTTTATATTTATTTCTTTTATTTGATAGGATAGCTATCAGTGAGATACCTATACACCTCAATATTGTATTAAACCAACTTCTTCTTCTATCATCTAAAACGTTTTATATAAACATTGAAAGAAATAAATTTATATTTTAAATTATAAATAATAATAAATTATAAATATATTCATAAATTTTTATACTCGTACTTAATTGTACGGGTTTAAACTAGCGGTGTTTGCTTCGCCTTCCTCAACATCTACATACTCACGAAACAGCTTAGAAGGGAGCCCTAAATAAATAAATAAATAAATAAATAAATAAATAAATAAATAAATAAATAATATATGTCTGTTTATATATATATATATATATATATATATATATATATATATATATATATATATATATATATCTGCATAGGTAGATATATATACGTATAGATAGATGTATTTAAAAGCGTTTCAGACTTTCGTTCTTATTCTGTTTTAAAGATATTCTAGAGAAAAAACAAATACAATTTAAACAAATTATGGCTTTTATTAAATTGAGAGACATGAAAGTATAAATAAAAGTATCCTAAAGGGGGTGAAAGGAGAGAAAGAGAGAGAATATATATATATATATGGGATGAAAGGAGAGAAAGAGAAGAATATATATATATATATATATATATATATATATATATATATATATATATATATATATATATATATATATATATGTATTGTTTAACTATTCAACAGTTGTGTTGTATGGTTTCAGCTTGTTGCATGCAATATAAAGAGAATTTATGGTTTATTTTATATATTAATATTTAATTAAATTAATTATTATTATTTTATATATTATTTTATATTTATAGAAAGCAAAAGAAGTATCTGCGTTATTCGATTCTATCGCTATGAAGGTAAGCGCATTCTTTGAGGTAGTAATCTTTTGAAATAAGGAAGAAAAATTGTAAAAATAAATTTAAAATATTAAATAAATATTAAATATTATTTTGTTTTTCTTATTTAAACATTATTTATGGGTTTATTCTTGGGTTTCGAGGAAGCTGGCTTGCTGCAGGGGGGAAGGGGGGAGGGGGGGCTAGAGACATAGAGAACACCGATTTATTTATTTTTTTTTGAAATATATCTAATTTTAGTTTTTTTATTTGTTATTAAACTTAGTTTTATACAAAAGGAGATAAAATTAAGCAAGAAACACAAACTTTTCGCGTTGGGGTTCTGCTGTTTCGGCCTTGCAACCGAAATTGAAGAGTGACAGACGAAGACGTTTCATGATATTGTATTCTAAATTATCTTTAAATATTTATTTATATATATAAATATAATACTAAATAAAAATATAAATATAATTAAATTAATAAATATAAAAAAATAAATATAAATATATATACAACATTCATCTTCATCTTGCTAGAGAGAGGGAAGTCACCAACCGCCTCCCTGTGCAATAAACATCAGAAAGAATAAATAAATTATGAGAAAAATATAAATTATTTGTTTTATTTATATTTATTTTAATTTAATGAACAAATATATAAAAAAAATTTCATGAAATCGAATAAATAACCCCTAAATCCTATTTCCTGTGTATCTTCAAACTCCTTCAAAAACGATGGAGAGCATCAAGAGAAGATATTTGTTACTCTCTCAGAATATAATTATAAATATTTTTTAATTAAATACAATTACAATTAATTTAATTTATTTTAATCTAATTAAAATAAATGATAAATTAATATATTTAAAGAAAAGAAACAAATACAGATATAGCTGCACAATCGAACCTTCCCGCCATTTATTATTATTATTATTATATTATTATTTATTATTTTTATTAATTATTATTA
>OY986953.1:3266990-3269490 GCA_963920595.1 Eimeria praecox
AAACAAATATAAGCAAATAAACAAATATAAACAAATATAAACAAATATAAACAAATATAAACAAATATAAATAAATATAAATAAATATAAACAAACAAACAAATACAGAAAAATATAAACAAATACAAACAAATATAAACAAATATAAACAAATACAAACAAATATAAACAAATATAAACAAATATAAACAAATATAAACAAATATAAACAAATATAAACAAATCTCAACAAACGAACAACTCTAAACAAAACAGATATAAACAAATAAAACCAAGATAACATTATATATATATATATATATATATATATATATATATATATATCTTCTTACTCTTTGAATATAAGAATAATTTTATTATGACTTCCCGCCCCCCATCGTTTAAATGCCGCTATTTTATTTATTGGGAGACGAGGAGAGAAAGATATTGAGTTTGTTTGAAGTACACCGATCGGGACAGACACAATCACCCGCATAGCGTACACACTCGCATCCTCAACCTCCTCCTCCTGCTGCTGCTGCTGCTGTTGCTGCTGTTGCTGTTGTTGCTGTTGCTGATGCTGTTGCTGTTGTTGTTGTTGGTGCTGTTGCTGTTGTTGTTGTTGTTGCTGCTGCTGTTGGTGCTGCTGTGGTTGCTGCTGCTGTTGTTGTTGTTGCTGCTGCTGTTGTTGAGGCGGGAGAGAATGATGATGGTGTTGCTGCTGCGGCCCGTCATGCTGATGTTGATGATTGTGATCGCCATGTTGCCGCTGCTGCTGCTGCTGCTGCTGCTGCTGTTGCTGCTGCTGCTGCTGCTGCTGCTCCTGCGGCTGCTGCAGCGCCTGCAGCTCAGGATCCTCACGGTGTCTTCGGATTTTCAGGCGAATGAAATCATACTTTGGAGATATCCACTGTACGGTTAGAGGGCTTGCTGCTGCTGCTGCTGCTGTTGCTGCTGTTGCTGCTGTTGCTGTGTCTGTTGCTGCTGCAGGTGCTGCTGCTGCTGCAGCAGCAGCAGCAGGTTCTGTAGTTGCTGCTGCTGCAGGTGCTGCAGTTGAGGCATCTGCTGTATCTGATGCTTCTGTTTGCTGCTGCAGAGCCTCAAGAAGACTCTCAACAGCCTCCCTAACGGCAGCAGCTTGCTGCTGCTGCTGCTGCTGCTGCTGCTGCTGCTGCTGCTGCTGCTGCTGCTGCTGCTTCTGAAGCCACCGATCAGATACAGGCTCCTGCGAAGGAGACCGCGACTGCGTAGAATCCCAAGACGGGGATCGGGATCGACTGGGGGATCGGGATCGAATATAAGGGGATCGGGATCGAATATAAGGGGATCGGGATCGAACAGGGGATCGGGATCGAATAGGGGATCGGGATCGAATAGGGGATCGGGTAGGGGATTGACTTTCAGGGATGCTGGAGCTTGCTGCACGGACACAGTCAGATGCATGCATCTCCAACAGCCCCTGCTCCTTCTGCTGCTGCTGCTGCTGTTGCTGCTGCTGCTGCTGATCTTCAAAGCGCAGCAGCTCTACAGTTCGAACGCGCCAGCCGAGCAGGCAACAGCTAGGCAGATCGAAGCCTCGCACAAGTAGACGAGGGAGCCAAGCATATCCCTGCATGCAGCCCCAACAGCAGCAGCAACAGACAGATTCTGCTGCAGCTGCTGCAGCTGCAGCTGCAGCAGCAGCTCAACCAGCACCACACTAAAGCACTAGACCCCACAACACCAGCAGCACCATCAACAGCACGTTCAGGCGCAGCAGCAGCAGCAGCAGCAGAGGCAGCAGCAACAACAACAGCAGCTGCAGCAGCAATACCAACAACAAGTACAGCAACAACAGCAACATCATCAGCAGCAACATCATCAGCAGCAGGTGCAACAGCAACCCCAGCAGGTGCAGCAGCAGGTGCAACAGCAGCAGCAGGTGCAGCAGCAGCAGCAGCAGCAGCCATCGTACTTGTACGAATAACCTATCAAAGCTCTCTCCTCTTCGATCCCATGGTGTTGGTGTTGCTGTTGGCCCCACACGAGTTCTTGCTGCTCGCATTTGTTCTATCCTTCCCAAGATTTGATATTCTTTTGAACTAAGAAAAGAAAAGAGAGGCTCCCCACGACGAGAGCCTCGACGCTTCTGCTGCTGCTGCTGCTGCTGCTGCTGCTGCTGCTGCTGCGGCTGCTGCTGTTGCTGCTGCGGTTGATGTGGTTGCTCATGGGGATTCTGCAATACAGCGTGCTGCTGCTCGTGCTGCTGCTGCTGCTGCTGCTGCTGTTGCTGTCGACGGTTGCTTGTCTTACGTTGCGCCTTCGTCGCAACAGACACACTTGATGCTGCTGCTCCTGCAGCAGCAGCAGCAGCAGCAGCAGCAGCAGCAGCAGGAGCAGCAGCAGCAGGAGCTCGCCCCACCCCTTTGCTGCCTCGTTTGCGCTTGCCTGACGTGCTGCTGCTGTGTGCTGTGTTTTCTCCTTCGCCTGCAGCAGCAGCAGAAGTAGCAGCAGCAGCAGCAGCAGCAGCAGCTGCTGCTGC
>OY986953.1:3276990-3281990 GCA_963920595.1 Eimeria praecox
TGCTGCTGCTGTTGCTGCTGCTGCTGCTGCTGCAGGCGAGCGTCACGGATCTGCTGCTGAGCGTCTGCTAGCAGCAAACCGCCCCACAATTGAGAGGCCTGGAGGAAGCTCAGCAGCAAAGGAGGGGCCCGTACCGCTGCAGCAGCAGCAGCAGCAGCAGCAAGCTACAAGCAATGCTCCTTGTAAGTTGTTTTGTTGCTCTTGCTGCTGCTGCTGCTGTTCCTGCTGCTGTTGCTGCTGCTGTTGGTGCTGCTGTGACTGCTGCTGTCACTGTTGAAACGGATTTGTTTTGCTGGTGCTGTTGTTGCTGCTGCTGCTGCTGCCCTCTTGCTGCTGCTCCGTTGCTGCTGCTGCTGCTGCAGTCTTTGCTGCAGCAGCCTCCTTGTTTACTTTGTGTGTATGTACAGCATTTAATATGGTTCCCAACGTGGGGCCGGGGGGCCCCCTACCTCCGCTGCCTCTGCCTATGATGCCTTCGGGGCCCCCAGGGTCTCTGCCTCCTCCTCCTCTCTTCTTCATGCCCCGCCCAGGTGTGTTGGTGGCTCTGCAGCAGCAACAATTTTCTGCTGCTGCTGTTGCTGCTGCTGCTGTTGCTGCTGCTGTTATTGTTGCTGCTGCTGCTGCTGTGGATGTAGGGGCTTCGGTTGTTCCTGTGTTTGTTTGTTATATTTATAATATTCTTCTTAGGTATGCCTTTCCCTCCTTTGCCTCTACCACCTTCAATGGCTGGGGGCCCCAGGCCGATGCCAGGGGGCCTCGTGGGGGCCCCCGGGGATACGAGGGGCCCCTCAGCTGCTCCTATGAACATGGGGGGGGGCCCTGGCCCCATGCCCCCTCCAGTAGGTCTACCGGGGGGTGTAGGTATGATGCCAGGGGGGGGCCCTATGCCTCCAGCCCGGCCGCCAGCTGTGGGGGCCCCAGGGGCCTCTGCAGGGGGCCCCCCGGGGGGCCCCCCAGGGGGCCCCCCAGCGGGGCCCCCTGGGGGCCCCACTGGAGTCCCATCAGGCCCAGCCCCAGCAAGACCACCAGCGTTTCCTATGCCGGCCCCAGGGATGGCAGCCCCCATCAGGCCTCCAATGGGGGCCCCCGGGGCCCCCGCGAACCCTGGGGCCCCTGGGGCCCCCCCCCCTCTGGGCATGCCACCTATGGGGGCCCCAGGAGGGGGCCCCCCACCCCAGATGGGTCTTGCCCCGGGGCCAAGACCCATGGGAATGCCTGGGATGCCAGGACCCATGCCCCCTATGGGTATGCAAGGGCCCCCCCCACAGGGGCCCCCTCAGGTGCCCCCCCCTCAGGGGCCCCCCGGGGGGCCCCCACAGGGGCCTCCACAGGGGCCCCCTCAAGGATTTCAATCCCCCTCGAATGTGATGAGGCCCCCCCCTACGGTGCTGCCGCCCCCAACAGCTCCTGTTCGTCCTCCTCCTCCTCAGTAGTAGGGGGGCCCCATGGGTTTATAAGAGGGTATGCTCTGTATGTATTTTGCTGTTAAGCTTTGAGTGTTTGTCTCCTTGATTCAAGAGAAATAGAGCTTAGGGGAAAGAATAGGAGGGGGCCCACATTTATATATATATATATATATATATATATATATATATATATATATATATATATATATATATATATTCTTTTGAAGGGCCCCCCCGATAGAACAAATACACTAGAGAGACCCTGCGCATGCACATGGGTTGAAAGCGCAGATATATTGGGCCCCAGAGGGTATGTGGGGCCCCCTAGAGGGTATCGGGGGCCCCCTAGAGGGCAAAGGGGGCCCCCTAGAGGGTACAGGGGGCCCCCAGAGGGCAGGGGGCCCCTGGTGGGGGCCCCTGTGGGGACCCAAGCAATTTCTTTGACTACTAGAAAACCCATAGCACAAAGCAGATGTATAAATAAGAAAGAAAGGAGACAGACACCAGAAAGAGAGGGGGGAGGGGGGAGGGGGAGAGAGAGAGAGAGACAGAGAGAGACAGAGAGAGACAGAGAGAGACAGAGACAGAGAGACAGAGAGAGACAGATAGGGACAGAGAGAGACAGAGAGACAGAGAGAGACAGAGAGAGACAGAGACAGAAGGGTAGACAGACAGACTCAGGAGGGCATGCAGAAATAAGCGTAATAGAGACAGACAGAAACAAATAAACGAGACAGACAAGAACAGAGAGACAAATACTTAAAACGGAGAAGGAGACAGACAGATACAAGGGATAGGAGACAGAGAAGGAGACAGACAGGTACAAGGGATAGGAGACAGAGAAGGAGACAGACAGGTACAAGGGATAGGAGACAGAGAAGGAGACAGACAGGTACAAGGGATAGGAGACAGAGAAGGAGACAGACAGATACAAGGGATAGGAGACAGAGAAGGAGACAGACAGATACAAGGGATAGGAGACAGAGAAGGAGACAGACACATACATACATAAGACAGACACAGAGACAGAGACACACTAAACCCTAAACCCTAAACCCTAACCCCGCATTAGAAAGAAGAAACAGAGTATATATTCTCGTAACATAGGAATGTGTCTCTAATAATTTTAATATATTAATATTAATAATATATAATATTAATATTAATAATAATAATAAAATAATCTATCTGTCTCTTTCTCTGTCTCTGTCTATCTGTCTCTGTCTATCTGTCTCTGTCTACAAATTTGTTTTATATAAACATTATATTCTTTCTAATCTAATTATATCTTAGATAAATATTAAGTATGTCTCTATTAAACAAAAACACAAGCAGGAGGGG
The DNA here is from genome assembly GCA_963920595.1 of Eimeria praecox. Classification (NCBI taxonomy): domain Eukaryota; phylum Apicomplexa; class Conoidasida; order Eucoccidiorida; family Eimeriidae; genus Eimeria; species Eimeria praecox. The sequence continues at coordinate 3,279,738 of OY986953.1, forward strand.
GGGGCCCCCAGGGCATCAAACACCTGCAGATGCTGCAGCTGCAAAGCCTGAGGGGCCCCCAGCATATTTTATTCTGGAGGACACCCTCAAGCAAGGGCCTCTGTTGGGGGCCCCCAACAGGGGCCCCCAACAGGGGCCCCCAACAGGGGCCCCCAACAGGGGCCCCCAACAGGGGCCCCCAACAGGGGCCCCCAACAGGGGCCCCCAACAGGGGCCCCCAACAGGGGCCCCCAACAGGGGCCCCCAACAGGGGCCCCCAACAGGGGCCCCCAACAGGGGCCCCCAACAGGGGCCCCCAACAGGGGCCCCCAACAGGGGCCCCCAACAGGGGTTTCCCTAGGCCCCCCCCCCCGCTTGCCATTGATATGACCCTTGAAACGTAGTTTACGGGCTACAACCCCACCTGAGGGGCCCCCTGTCCCCCCAAGGGGGCCCCCCACCCCTTAAGGGGCCCCCTATCACCTAGGGGGCCCCCATGTGCCCGCTAAGGGGGCCCCTATCCCCGGAGAGGCCCCCCCCTTGTTCTCTAAGGGGGCCCCCACCCGAGGGTAGGCCCCAAATGAGGGGGCCCCAGCTAGACGGAGGTTCCCCAGGGCCCCCCTCTATGCCAAGTGATGACAGGAGGGGCATAGACATACACAGGGGCTCCCCTAGGGGTCCCCCTTAGGGGCCCCCCCTAGGGGCCCCCCCTAGGGGCCCCCCTTAGGGGCCCCCCCTAGGGGCCCCCCTTAGGGGCCCCCCTAGGGCCCCCCCCTAGGGGCCCCCCTTAGGGGCCCCCCTAGGGCCCCCCTGTGGGCTTGTGTTAAGCATCTAGCTAATTAATACGTATATGGGATATTCAGGTTTAGTAAAATGTATTAATTACCCAATTAATTAATTAATTTAAATAATTTAATTAATTAATTAATTTAATTAATTAAATTAATTAATTAATTAATTAATTAATTTAATTAATTAATATTTTATATGCCCATAAGAATAGCGAGGGGCTCCGAGAGCTTCAGAACGTTTGCCTCTAAAATATCTTCTGCTGCTTCTCTCAATCTTTGTTGCTGAAGCTCGGAGTCCTCTAAACATTGTGTTCTGTAGTTAACAAATATATAAATATAATACAAATAAATATATATTTATTTATTAATTGCTATTAAGTATAATCAATATGTAAGAAGGATTATATAGGGATTATATAGGAATTAACAAATATATAAATATAATACAAATAAATATATATTTATTAATTAATTGCTATTAAGTATATGTATAATTAATATATAGGAAGTAATATATAGTAATTTATAAATAGTAAGTAATAAAAATACAAATAGGAGAGACAGAGACAGATAGACAGAGGCAGAGACAGAGACAGATAGACAGAGACACAGACAGACAGACAGAGACAGAAACACAGAGACAGAGACAGAGACAGATAGACAGAGACACAGACAGACAGACACAGACAGAGACAGATAGAAAGAGACAGAGACAGAGACAGATAGACAGAGACACAGACAGACAGACAGAGACAGAGACAGATATAGATAAAGAGAGACAGAGGCAAATAAAGAGAGACAGAGAGATATAAAGAGAGACAGAGACAGAGACAGATAGACAGAGACAGATAAAGAAACAGATGAAGAGACAGAGACAGACACAAAGGAGAGCACATACAAACAAAGAAGAAGAGAGACGGAGACAGCCAAAAGAGACAGAGAGCAGCAGCAGCAGCACCACCAACATCATCACCAGCAACACCATCAGCAGCAGCAACAGCAGCAGCAGCAGCACAAACAGCAGCAGCAACACCTTCACCATCACAAGCAGCATCAACGCCAGCAGCAGCAGCACCTCAACACCAGCCACACCAGCAGCAGCAGCATCAACGCCAGCAGCAGCATCAGCATCAGCATCAACACCAACATCAGCAGCAGCATCAGCAGCAACATCAGCAGCAGCAACAGCAGCAGCAGCAGCAACAGCAGCAGCAGCAGCAGGCAATACCTGCAGCGTAGCTGAGCTAGTTGCTGCCCCTCAGCCGCTTTTCTCTCCAGTAGATTTAATGTGGTCTTAAGAACTGTTTGCAGCACTTGCTGCTGTGTCTCCTCGCTGCTGCAGCAGATAACGAGCGCATGCTTAGAAGACATAGATGTACAGCTAGCGGGGAGACGATCCTACAGACACACACACAAACACACACACACAAAACCCTTTAAGAAAATGGATCCAGATAGATAGCTAGCTAGCTAGCTAGTTAGC
>OY986953.1:3286990-3289490 GCA_963920595.1 Eimeria praecox
GAGCTAATGCTACAGCATCCTCCATACAAACTCTGCCTGCCTTCAACACCTGCAGCAGCAGCAGCCGAGCATTGCACCCTAACGTCTCCTCTGTCACTGCAGCAAAAGCAGGAAAGCGAAGCAGCGCCAATGCTGCATGCGCGTTGAGGCTATAACGTACACCACCGTGGGGCTGTGGGGGAGCAGCAGCAGCAGCAGTGCTGCTGCTGCTGCTGCTGCTGCTGCTGCTGCTGTTGCTGTTATTGCTGCCGTTGCTGTTGATGCTGCTGCTGTTGCTGCTGCTGTTGGTGTTAGTGGTGTTGCTGCATGCAGCACCACGACGAGACGCGTCTTGATGCTGCTGATTCTGTGCTGTTGATGCTGCGTCAGTGTGTACAGTTGCTGCTGCTGTTGCTGCTGCTGCTGCTGCTGCTGCAGCAGCAGCAGGCCCAGGGGTAAGAGGCACACACTGCAGCAGATTATGTTGCAGCAAGACAAGCAATGCATTCCTTAATTTACAGTAATCTTCATCTCTTCCCTGCTGCAGATGTGCTGCTGCTGCTGCTGATTTAGCAGCAGCAGGCCACATCTTGCTGCTGCTGTTGCTGCTGCTGCTGCTGCTGCTGCTGCTGCTGCTGCTAGACTGCATCAAATCACGCAGCTCTAAGAATGTGAGGCTACGACGCAGCAGCAGCTGCCGCCCCACAGCAGCAACATAAGAGCCAAATGCATCCTGCAGCAGAGCACAAGCGAGATTCACCTCGCTAGATTGCATGTTGTTGTTGCTGCTGCTGCTGCTGCTGCTGTTGCTGCTGCTGCTGCTCTTGTTGTTGTTCCTGCAGCACGTGCTGCTGCTGCTGCTGCAGTTGTTGCTGCACTTGCTACTACTGGCGTAGGAGCTGCTGCAGTTAATATGACAAATAGTGCTGTTATTGCTGCTGTTGTTGGTGCTGTTGCTGCTGCTGTTCTTGCTGCTGCTGCTGCTGTTGCTGTTGCTGCTGTTGTTGCTGCTGCTGTTATTGCTGCTGGTCCTCCCCCCATTTGATGCTGCTGCTTAGCCTTAACTCTTAAAGATTTGTTTGCTGCTCTTTTGCTGTTGATTTCGTGCTGCTGCTTCTGCTGCTGCAGTTGTTGATATTGCTGCTGTTGCTGTTGCTAGCAGCAGCAGCAGCAGCAGCAGCCTGGCTGTGCATCGGGATTCACTGCTGCAGCTTCTTCTTTAGATAGCACACCCGTGTGCTCTCCTGCTGCTGCTGCTGCTGCTGCTGTTGCTGCTGCTGCTGCTGCTGCTGCTGTGCGAGTAGCAATAGTAAGCAATGACCTCTGTATGGGTTTCTAGCTGCAGGGGGGTTATGCTGCTGCTGCTGCTGCTGCTGCTGTTGCTGCTGCTGCTGCTGCTTCTGCTGCTACTTTGTCAAATCTGCTGCTGCTGCATTAGCTGTGGTGAGCGCTGCCTGCTGCTGCTGCTGCTGCTGTTGCTGCTGTTGCTGCTGTTGCTGCTGCTGCTGCTGCTGCTGCTGCGGCCCCACAACAATAAAAACAGGTCTGCTCAGTTGCTGCTTCTTGCTGTTAAGAGCCTCAAATATATTATTGCTGCAGCAGCAAATTAATTATAATCTTAAATATAAACAACATAGCAGCAGAAACTACAGAAGAAGCTTAGGACCCTTGGGGGGCCCCCAGGGTTCACCTGTTCGAGTTGCTGCTGCTGCTGCTGCTGCTGCTGCTGCTGCAGCAGCAGCAGCAGCAGCAACTGCAGCAAACGGTTTGCTGCTGCAGTAACAACATATAAACTAATGTTTCTTCCTTACATTTGAGGCAGATGAGGCAGCCTTACCTACCAGTGTATAGCAACAAACAACATCGACAATTGCAGCAGCAGCAGCAGCAGCAGCAGCAACGGCAGCCGACAGCAGCAGCAAAGGGAGAAGCCGCAGCAGCACAGAGGAAGTAAAGTGGCGGTAATAATTACAGCAAAGACAGGAGCAGCAAACTAGCAGCAGCAGCAGCAGCAACAGCAGCAGCAGCAGGTTTTCTACGAGCAGCAGCAGCAGCAATAGCGCCGAGTAGAGCAGCAACAGCAACAGCAGCAACTACAGCAACTGCAGCAGCAGCAACTGCAGCAGCAGCAACAGCAGTAGTAGAAGAAGTAGCTGCAACACCAACAGCTCTCTAGCAGGAGCAGCCACAAGTACGGCAGCAGCAGCAGCAGCAGCAGCAGCAGCACCCTCAGCAGCAGCTGCTACGTTAGGTAGAAGAATAGCAGCAGCAGCAAACAGCTAGCAGCAGCTGCTGCTGCAGGCAGCGAAGAAATGGGGGGCGAGTTTATCATCGGCTGCGTAGGCAAACCCTCAGCGGGTAGGGTTTAGGGTTTAGGGTTTAGGGTTTAGGGTTTAGGGTTTAGGGTTTAGGGTTTAGGGTTTTTATGTGTCTTTTCTACACAACTGTTTCTTTTCTAACGTATTATAAACATTTCTCTGTAATCGTATATCAAGACCTTAAAATTTAAAATTTAGGGTTT
>OY986953.1:3301990-3316990 GCA_963920595.1 Eimeria praecox
CCTGAAGAGGCAGCATCTTCTTCTCCTGGTTTGCTTGCTCTTTCTACAAATGTTTGCATTAATTTTTGTGCTTGTACTTGTCGTTTAATTGATCTATCATCCAAACTTCTAAGTTGTTGTACGATAGTACCTACGTCCCATACTTTCTCCCATGTTTTAATAATTTGAATGGATAGAGGTCTTTCAAATGTATCTTCTGCTTCTTCACATGCTTGTTTGAACATGAAAATAGGAAAGAAAGATGTATTTGAAAGTAAAGATATATCTTTCAAAGGATCTTCAATTAATTCTGTTGTTTGATTTTGTTTTAGATAAGGACTATCATGAGTATAAAGTGTTTGTTGTATATTATGAAATAAATTTGTAAATATCGATAAAACTTTATTATCTTCTTTTGAATTAAATATTTCTAATAATATTTGATTCTTCAAACGTGAAGCAAGAGACAATGGGATTAAATCTTTATTATTATTATTATCTTGATTAGATAATGATGTTGATGATGTTGTTTCAAATCCTTCTACTCCTGCATATGATAACCAAGTAGTAAAATCATTATATGAAACAGCTCCAGGAGTTCTTCTAAGTTCTGCTGTATTTACAAATGGTCCTGATAATTCAAGAGTAGTAATTGTATATGTAGGATCATTCATCCATTGTTGATAGCTATGTTGAAGTTGTTTCAAACGTACTAATGAGGCTTCTAATATAGCATTCAAAATAAAACATTGTGTAGCATATGCTCTTCTTGTTGTATAATCTTCAGAATCTGAGGGTACAGATAATGTATTAAATGTTTTTATATATTCTCTTGTTAAACCTATCGGATCTTGTATTACTACTATACCTTTCTTTCTCGGGCAATACCATAATTTAAATCCTTTTCGTGTTTCTTCGGATGATATAATCCATTGTTCTTCTAAATTAATAAAATTTTCATGTACAGATCTTCCTAATTCGTATAATCTCTTTGAAGATAACTCCATAGGTTTATTTGATATATCGAGCCTATTACGCCATTGTTGTATTGATTTGGTCGTTGCTGCCGCTATAACTGCTGTTCCTAATAACAATAAAAAACCTAAGAAAGCTGTATTTCGAGTTGAATATATGTTAAAGGGTTTCTTTTCATGACTTTTTATATCTTTTTTAATATCTAAAGCCTCAATCTTATCAACAGAAACAGCAGAATTAACTCCACCGTTTGTTGCTTCAAGTGTAGAGCCATCCAAGACTGCTTCTCCAAATGTTCCTAAGGTTTCAGTTTCTCCTATTTCACCTTCTAATGTATTTAATTCTTGGATATTTACTCCTTTTCCATTTAAATTATTCATGCCACCCTTCGTTTGAGGGGGAGAAGCAAAGGGTTGCCCTAACATAGACGCCTGCATTCGCCATAGAAACGAGTTCTTGTAGGATTAAAACCCCCTTCTAATGTATCAAATACTCCAAAAGGAGATAAAATAAACAATAAATATACAATTAATTATAAATACTAGAAGAAAATAAGTTTAATCCCTCTGTATATCGGCGGCAGAGGGGCGCTCTCTATATCACGATCGAGATCATAAGCAGATCGCCCCTGCAACTGCAGCAGCTAATAAAGAATAAAAGCAATAGAAATGTTAAAATTAAATTGGGCTTCTAAATTATTATTATATTCAAAAAATTAAAAAAACTTACAACAGCAAAGCTACAGCAGATCAACTTACTCCACAACAGAAACATCGCAACAGAAACAACTCTCGTACTCGTTCGCCCTGGTAATTGCCTCCCTTTCAACTCTCTAATATATATTTATTTTGTATGTTAATTAAATAATATAATATCTATTTCCTGTAGTCCTTCTTACCTCTACTATTTCAACACACAATAATACATAACAGTCTTGCATGGTTGAGGTATCTGTTGCTTTACTAGCATAGTTCTTCGTACTTAGAAAAAAAATTAGATTCATATAAACATAATCCTCGTTTTAAATTGTAGAGAGAACCAAAAAAACTAAAGAATTGATCGAAGGCTGAGCTACATATACCCCGACACCACCGGTGGTAGTACTCAAGCATAGTAGCATCGCCTGTGTGGTGATATCATTACTTCTATGCTTACTTTCTTGAAGGTTTACTATGGAGGGCCAATTAAATTCTTCCGATTGTTTATAATACAACATTCAAGGGTAGATCAGGCAGTTCAAGGATAGTTTATGCGTACACATTTGTTGCTGTCTTGCAGTATTACCTGCATCTAAGTACACTGCAGCTCATAACATTTCGGCTTATCGTGTTTCCACCAACTCCATATCCTTATCTATTTGTATCTAAGATGATTGGAGGCTGGAGAAGATGTCAGACGATTTGTGCGAGCTCTTTCTTTAAGTATTTGACTCTACTATATAGCAGCTCACGACTGCCCTTGAGGTGGCTAGGGTTAAGGACTCCTCTTCCCTTGATAGCACCGTACAGGGCTATGGGGGCATATATAAAATTATATATCATCACTTATCAGAGCGGGGCGATGTTAGTATTTAGCATGAATTCATGCAAATCCGTCATGATCTCCCGTTGAGTGATGAGGCAGCTCATGGTTGTGTGTTGTGTATGCTCACTGTCCATAAACAAATCGATTATTACATCCTCTTTGATGAAAAGTATATTTCTATCAAAAGCAATACAAGGAGAATATCTTCGTATTTTGCCTGTCAGTCATCCAGATATAGCAGGCGATACGTTGGGGAGGGAGTAGAGCAGTTTCTTGATTCCCTCGATTTGTATATTTGTCTTCTTTAAAACCCACGGATAAACCTACAATTGATACTTGTATTCTTGTATGTACTAAACGAAAAGAGAGAACGATGGCGGCGGCTGCATCTAAGCAACAGTTTCTCTCCCCATCAAAATCTTGCATTCCTTCAGCTATGCTCGGCCATGCAAGTATATTCGCAGGTTTGTAAGGTAACAAATTATAGAGAACGTTAGAAAACTTAAACAAAGAAAGCTTTCGATAGAATGCTAGAGCGAAACGTATCTGTTATTGGAGGATATAAGTCCTATGATAGACTAGCAGTTCATATATAATCTGTGTTCATGGAAGGGAAGCTCACTAAAGAGAGGCAATCGATAGATCGGTGGGCCGTTGATAATAAACTTAGAGATAATTTTGTTGAATTCGCCTAGATAATAAAGTATATTCGCAGAAAGAAATGCCGCCACTTTCATATCTCTAGCTTAATAGAACGAAAGTTTGTTAGATAACAATATAAACATTGAGGGTGTGAATGATAGACTAAACGAGAAAGAGAATAGAAGAGGTAAGCGATAAAATACAAGGAATTCGGCACTTAAGAAGCAGGGAGAATGTCTAGAAAGATGTATCTGCTTCTTTTACGATAGATACGGTCACCACATTCGAGGCAGCAGAAGCATGAAGAAAAGACTAAGAAACTGAAAGTGGAGGAGTCAGGGAAACAAATAAAAATGCAGGAGAAGAATTCAGATTCTCTTGATAGTGCTGAAGGAGATAATCGCCTCACCTTCAGATCCTTTTAGAGTTATCTTGCTGTCTATCCAAGTTCGTATTAATGGTCAAGAGCTACTAGAGCCGTTTGATACTAGCAGAGAAGCGTATTAAATACCTGAAGTTAAGGAGAGGAGGTGTAAATAGCTAATTCTTTCGTTGGCTGCAACATACTCTAATCTCTGTCTGTTGTGGTATTTTCTTTTTCTTTATATTTTTTTGCTGGTGGGCTGTCTAAGGAGATTCAAGTAAGCTTTTAAATATAATCTACACTAAAGTCTACTGTGCTAGAGCATGCAGTAGCAGGTCAATTACTATGCATGCATGCCAAAGAGCCCTACAGGACTATCTGCTGCTGCTGCTGCTGCTGCAGCTAAACCGTTAGAACCCCTTGCAAGCCTACCCTCTCCCCCTCCCCCCCCCCCCCCCCCCCCAAAACTGAGGCCTTTCTGCAGCTAGGCCCAGGAGAGGTGGAGGGTGAAGGGGGAGGTTAAGTGTGTTGTATGAATTCCTTCTTAACTATACTACATATACTATTTTCGCTGATGTGCGTCTACAGCTAACCTCGACGACTCGCGTTATATGCCTGTCCTGCATAGATATTGCTGCAGACATTATGAACCACAGGCTAAATTTCACGAAAAATATTTTGTATTTAGGATATTTTAATAATAATAATAATAATAATAATAATTTAATTTCGTTTTTATAAGGAGTGATATACCTTGCTGTCAACACTGAGTATACTATACTAGTGCGTTGACTAGGAGAAGGGTCTAAGGGCTCAATTGAAAGTGGCTAGCGAAGAAATTATACAATGAAACGAGGTGAATAAAGAAGAACAACTCGAAAATGAAGGAAATTAATTGTTTAGAATATAAAATATTAAATATAAAAGAGCAGAAGAGCTCCGAGTTCATCATCAAACAATCGGCCCTATCGCCCCCACGCAATTCTAATTCGCACGGGCCAGAGGCAGCTCATAGAGAAATATTTAAGAGAGTCGCTACCGACGTTATTTTATGATATTTAATTAAATTAAATTTGCTGTTTAATGTCTCTACACTAACAGACGAACAATTTGTTTGGTCTTCTTTGAAATGCATATATTTCTCTCGCTTCCCTTCCTTTCCGCTTGAGAGGTACACGTCGGCGAGTCAAGAGCCTGTTGACCTGTTGAATCTATGGAGTTTTTTGTGTAATTAATGTTTATATTTGTTTTAAGAGTTATTTTTAATCCATAATTATTGATTTTTATCCTTCAATAGGACCATCTTCTTACAGGATCGGAGCTTCGGCTGCGGCAAGGGGTAGTGTGTTATTACCCCCCGATTTCGTCTTTTGTTTTTTCTTTCTCTCTCTAACTAACTACCTTCAATATCTTTTCTTCTAAAACACTACACATGGGACAGTGGCCTGAGGATGATGGCGCCCTTGGTAGCCTTCATGATGATGCGCTGCCAGATTTGGGGTTGGGCGTACGTCCAGCGGTAGTAGCTGAGGCAGAACCCATGATAGCGGAGCCAGATCAGGAGATATCGACTACATTACGTATACGTAAGAGAACAAGTATATCCCCTGTTGTTCTTCGTGTTATAACAGCTTTCATATTTACTATTCTTTGTGTAGGAGGATGGGCTGTTGCCCCTAAAAAAGAGAAGATTCCTGTAGGGCCCCCATTACCAACAGATCCTCAAGGTTTAAAAGATACATTAGAATATCTTCGAGAAACAGCAGATCGTGTACGTTCAAAATGGGAAGGTTTATCTGATTTAGCTCGTTGGGGTTTTAAAACATTTTATACACCGTATGGTATGCGACAGACCTTCAAACAAGATGTATTGCCTGATTCTGTTGATATTATGGTAAATACATACGCCAAAGCATTAAAAAATAGACCTCTACCAGGATTAAATGCAACAGAAGAAGAGAAAGAGAATTTCGCTCTCTGTAATATTATATTAACAAGTACATTACGTGCAATAGAAGTACGTTTAGATCAAATGATAGCATTACAAACATTTGCAAACGAGCATCCAGGTACGCCAATTCATCATTTAGGTATAAATTCATCTGTTATATGGTTATTAGATGCTGAAACAGAAGAAGAAACAATATCCTTCTTTGATTTTGAACGTAGATTAGAAGGAGTTCCCATGAAGAATGATATAATAGGACCTAAAGTACCAGCATTATTTAGCGAACGTTTAGCAAATATAACCCATGTAAGAAAGATGATAGATCATTATGATGTAGAAACATCAAAAGTATTTGAAGAGATGTTAAGATATATACCGCATGCAAAGTATGGACGTAGTAATACAGAGAAGAAAGCAATTAATAATTTTAAGATGTCTCCACTTAGTATAGAATTCCCTCTAGCACGTTTTACAGATATATTTCATAGAAATCAAACATATTTAAATGCTAGGTCTTTTACAAAACAACAATTAAATAAATGGAGAAGACAGTGGAATCCTATTGGTGTTCAAGCTGCTATATTCGATCAAAGAAGTTCGATCTCATCAACAAACTTTCTCCGAAAAAAATTAGCTGCTTCTACACTTGAGGCATTTGGAGACGATTTACATGTTATTGAACGATTATCACACCCTTTTGCTATCTCATTATGTCTTCTATAGACAGAGAATATATATTATATTATATATATATATATATATATATATATATATATATATATATATATGCATTTAAATCGAATATTCGTATATTCTAGAACAAATAATATATATATATATATATATATATATATATATATATATATATATATATATATATATATATATATATATATATATCCCTTTAAATCAAATAGTTGTATATTCTAGAAGAAATAAATTATATTTTAGAATATTTAATACATAGTTAACTGAGGAGGTTATTGAGCCTCACTCGATTCAAACTACTACTACTCTCTCTTTTTTATATGCTGTTTGTGTTTGGTTTTGTTGTTTATCTAGCCCCAAACAATCTTTCTATGAATCATAAATTATAAATATTTTAAAATATATTATTATTATTATATATATACATATATATACATATATATATATATATATATATATATATATTAGTTACTATAAATACAACTCTGTTAGAGTAGACATCTCTACCCCTAGTCATAGTCGTAATCATAGCATACCCTTGGAAAGAAAGTAGATTAGAGCTTGTCTGTAATAGAATATATGTATATATATATCTATATATATATAGATATAGATAGATAGATAGATAGATAGATAGATATAGATATAGATATAGATATAGATATATAGATATAGATATATATATAGATAGATAGCTATATAGATAGATAGATGGATAGATATAGATATGGATATAGATATAGATATATAGATATATAAATATTAATATTTGAGGTTAATATTTGTTAGATGTATCAGAAATATGTTTATAATTAAATTTAAAAGAGATAGATGCATGCATATATATAGAGAGAGATAAACATCATACTTCTCTCTTCTTAGCTTATTAATCTTATTCTTCTGTCTGCAGGTTTGCTTGGTTACTAATGTTGAATTCTCTCTGTTTGTAAAATATTTATTTTTTATATATTTATATCGTAACAAAATTAACTTAGCTTGAAAAGAAATACGTATTAAAGGATTATACGTTTACACGGCCATGCTGCTACTCTCTTCTGCTCCTGTCTAATATATATATATATATATATATATATATATATATATATATATATATATATATATATATATATATGTATATAGATAGATAGATAGATAGATAGATAGATAGATAGATAGATAGATAGATAGATAGATAGATAGATAGATAGATAGATAGATAGATAGATAGATAGATAGATAGATAGATAGATAGATAGATAGATAGATAGATAGATAGATAGATAGATAGATAGATAGATAGATAGATAGATAGATAGATAGATAGATAGATAGATAGATAGATAGATAGATAGATAGAGATATAGATAGATATAGATATATAGTTATAGTTATAGATGTAGGTAAGTATCTGTCTATGTATATATATATATATATATATATATATATATATATATATATATATATATATATATATATATATATGCATATGGATAGATAGATAGATAGATATAGATAGATAGATAGATATAGATAGATATAGATAGATAGATAGATATAGATATATAGATATAGATATATAGTTATAGATGTAGATAAGTATCTATCTATCTATCTATCTAGATATAGATATATAGATATATAATCTATTCTGTCTTAGTAAGCCGCTACTTCTCCCTATCGTTCAAGAGAATCTGCTGCTAATGTGAGAGTTGATAGTCACCTTCTATGTGTTGATTTAATGTTTTTTTAGTTTTTCTTGTATTATTCTACTTACTATGCATATCTAATTAAACTTGTTCTACCTTAAAACCCTAGAAAGCATTTCTGTTCTCTAGATATCCTTTCATACACCCGCCATTAAGTGTTTAACTAAGAGCTGCAGATATATTTCGAGTGTATATATATATATAAATATATATATATATATATATATATATATATATATTTCGAGTATATATTTATATATATAGATATATACAGATATATAGATAGATATAGATAGATATTATATATATATATATATATATATATATATGTTTGTAAGAAGCAAAAGTTTTATTTTTTTTTGTTTTTGTTTTAAATTGTATTTTTTAAATAACACAAACAAAGTAAGTAGTTTAAGAATAGAAGAAGAAGAAAGAGGAGAAGATATTTCTCTTCTTCTTCGGAATAACCCTCAATTAAAAACTTTGTTTAAATTATTTTCAAGGGTTAGATAAGAAAGCATATTTAATAAATTATAAATAAATATGCTTATCTTTAAAACATTAATTAAGCATATCTATGCTAGTAAGCATAGTTATATAAGATAATTAGCAGCTGTTTTCTGTTTTCTTTTTTTTGTTTTTCGTAATGTTGTGTAGATAGAGAAATGTATTTAAATCCTTTTAAATCAAATCTTCAGGATGATACATACACTGCCTTTAAATTATATTCATTATTATTCTATTTCACATAATTAATATCATAGAACACACGACATATACTCTTAAATTATCTACTATAATTAATAGTAGAGAGAAGAAGTCTGAGCTGTACGTACACCTGAAAGATTGCTTGCTACTTCGAAAAATTTATATTATTTTAAAAAAAGTTGTATTTTTTATTTTATATTTAATATGTTAAATATTGAATTATATATATTATTTTATTTTATTTATAAATAATAAATACAACTTTTTCAACTTACTCCATCAAATATTTATTTCTAAAGGGCTTCTTCATCTTGTTGTTTCGATTCGATTGCATATAGCGTTAAGATATGAAGAGTATACAGCAAGAAGCCAGTAATCTATAAATATAGGAAACATTATTATTAATATTATTATTATTATTAATATTATTATTATTATTATAAAAGACAGACAGCATTAGAAAACAGGTGATATTTCAACAATTGTGTATCTGATAAGAAACCCCATTCTGCAATTGTTGAATATTTCGCATCTACAGCTAAATCTAACATTCCTTCAACAGCAACTTGAACATTAACTATGGCGTTAACAATCCCGGCTTCACACCATTGTTGTTTATAATTCAGTATATCCCTATTATATGTACGTCTAACTCGTTCTCTTAATCTTAATGATTCTACAGATTTTGTAAATCTTAATGTAGGAAAAGGTTCTTCTCCTTCTTGTATAGTAATATTAAGAAGACTTTGTAATTCTTTATCATTTCTTCCTATCATTGCATCTTCAACAAGACCAAAGAACTCCTCAAAAACTTTTACGACGGCTCGATCTGACTCTTCATATATTTTCTTAATTGCTATGGTATTACTTAGATGATAAGCAATTGTAGAAGCTACTCGAGGGCTTGAATCTCCCAATTGTTTTATTCCTTCTATTCCCATTTGTTTAAGTCTTCGTGTGAATTGTTGAAAAGAAACAACATCTTCTTTATCTTCTAATGTAGGAGGAAGAGGATATATATGCTCTGTAGCAAAAGCTGCTTGTATATGATATTTCTTTGCTAAGTCATCAAGCTTCAATAAATAATCTAATCGTATATGTGCAGCTTTAAGGATTGTATTCATAAGAGATATTTTAATAGAGAGATTTTGTTTTTCTATTTTTGTTAATGTATTAAAAATATTTATATCTATCATTGTATTTATATTATGAATGTTTTTAGAATGAGCACATTTACAATTCTTATCCAATATAGAAGAGAAATATTTAATTATAGACATATAATCTTCCGCTGTATATACACCTTTTGATAATGTTTGTAATGTATATTTATTGAGAAACGTACGTTGTACATATTCAGGCGTATCTTTCCATTTATTTATAAATTTTTCTGTACTTTCTTTGGCATTATTTAATATTCTATCAATATCATTATATTCTATTGGAAGAGAAGATGTTTTTATTTGATCTTGTTTAGATTTTATAAACATCCTACGTTCAATTACAAATGCTGCTAGGATTATACATGTCATTGCAGCCAAATAAACAGAATATATTAATTTCGTATGTTTCTTTCTTGTTTTTTTTATATCCTTTGAATGATATTTAATAATTTGTTCTTCATGTATATCATCAACATTTTTTATATCTTTTAATATTAATACAGGAGATTCAGATTTTGATGATGCTGTTGTTGCTGCTGTTGTTGCTGCTGTTGTTGCTGCTGCTGCTGCTGTTGCTGCTGCTGCTGCTGCTGCTGCTGCTGTGTGGCCATTGGTAGAAGAGAGAATTTCTTGTTCTTCTACTTCTACCTCCAAACGATCATTTGATTTATTATCTTCTAAATTATTCTGAGATTCTGTCATGTTTATGTTTTTGAGGCGAAAACAATATTATTTATAGGGGGGATATGAATGAATCAATTGATGATATAATATCAAATAATTTATGTTATTTATTAAAATATTTTATTAAAAATATCAAAAAGACAAATAAACAAAGAAATATACAATCATATATATCTTTCTCTCTCCACCTTTATTTGTTGTTTGTTAGATATATATATATTTGTGTGTTTGATGAAGCCACAAATACAAAACAAGAATATTTAATTGATAAAAAAGTATATAATATATATTTAATTAATTTATTTTATAAATAAAACATATATATCAAACATTTCTCTCAAAATACAATACTTTAATACATCATCGTAGGAATGCTTGCGCCTCGCTCCCCTTGCCAATGCAGGCGAATGTTGCTAGATATTATACACTCCATAGGATATCATCATCAGCTCCTTAAATATCAATATTTATATATATAAATAATATATTTAGAATCAGTAGATTAAATAGATTAAATATATATATAAATTATTCAAACTTCTTCACTTCTCCCTCACAATATTTTCTGCTTTCCTCTGCTTAGCCCTCCCCCCCCGCCCCAGCCCCTTAGATTAGAGTCTCTCAGGTGTATGTATCGAAGTTTGTTTTTATGTTTATTACTGCAATAATATGAAATAACAAATAATTATATATTATTTAAATACAATATATTCAAACTAAACGTGATTAGGTTGATTTAACTTGATATGTTTGATTGTTTATTCATAGTATCTTGTATATATATATATTATATTTATTATATATACTCAGCGTCTTCGGTCTTAGTTGTCATAGAGTCTAAAGCTGTATTAACTTCTTATATTTGAAACAATATTATATATATATATATATATATATATATATTATTATATATATATATAATATCTATATTTATATATATATATATAATATAATTTTTTTTTATTTTATAAAAAATTATATTATCTTTCTTCTCCTCTCCAGAATGTCTGCATATACATGATGCAGGTTGTAGTATACAACTTGATTACGAAGGATATTGTATTTAATTATTTTATTAAATAGTATTAAAGAAAGATAATGTGTATATACACTTCACGATATACACAGATAAAACAAGCAACAAAGAGAGGTAGGTTGTGCTTGCGTTCAAGGATATCTTACCTTGCAGTCGTAGCTACTGCTGCTGCTGCTGCTGCAGCTGCTGTTGCTGATACTGCTGCTGTTGCAGCTACTGCTGCTGTTGCTGCTGCAGCTACTGCTGTTGTTGCTGCTACTGCTGCTGCTACTGCTGCTGCTGTTGCTGATACTGCTGCAGCTACTGCTGCTGCAGCTATTGCTGCTGCAGCTACTGCTGCTGCAGCTACTGCTGCTGCAGCTATTGCTGCTGCAGCTACTGCTGCTGCAGCTATTGCTGCTGCAGCTACTGCTGCTGCAGCTACTGCTGCTGCAGCTATTGCTGCTGCAGCTACTGCTGCTGCAGCTATTGCTGCTGCAGCTACTGCTGCTGCAGCTATTGCTGCTGCAGCTACTGCTGCTGCAGCTACTGCTGCTGCAGCTATTGCTGCTGCAGCTACTGCTGCTGCAGCTACTGCTGCTGCAGCTATTGCTGCTGCAGCTACTGCTGCTGCAGCTATTGCTGCTGTTGCTGCTACTGCTGCAGCTACTGCTGCTGTTGCTGCTACTGCTGCAGCTACTGCTGCAGCTACTGCTGCTGCAGCTACTGCTGCAGCTACTGTTGCTGCAGGTACTGCTGCTGCAGCTACTGCTGCTGCAGCAAGTTAGTGTTACAACAGCTAGCGTAGTATGCATGCATGCATTTCTCTCTGCTGTTCTAATCAGGCATAATAGAATTTGAGTTAGATATAATATGTTTTTATTTATGTTTTGTTCTTTTAAATATATTTTATTCTATAAAAAAAGAGAAGATATATCTTTACTATTGAAAACGTCTCTGCCATATACTGCAGCATGACATCGTCGCTCGTTTTCTATTTAATATATTATTTTTTATATATTCAAATAAATATTTATTTGTTTGTTCCTACAATTCTTATATATTCAAATAATTATTTATTTGTTTGTTCCTACAATTCTTCTTCTATATATTCGTTTATATTTTTATTTTATATTTTTTCTATCTTTCATAGTTAACCTACGTATAAATAGAAAGATATTATCTCATACATATCACAGTCTTTTATGTATTTACAACTTCTTCTCTTAATTGCAGGAACCTCTCAGCTGTCTAGACACCACAAAAAGAAAGAATAAACTGACACATGTTGCCTGGTGTACGTTATATATATATATATATATATATATATATATATATATATATATATATATATATATATATATATATATATATATATATATATAAACCGTCGCAGTTCAAGTCGTTTTTCTGTTAAATGTTTGTATATAAAGTTAGAGACGAAGTTGTATAAGTATAAGATAAAAATAAAACATATTTATGTTTTCGTTTAAATACGATAATTGATTCAGTTGTTTAAACACGATAGAAACAGTTTTGTTTCTTATCTCCATATGATATGAATCTATTCATACGATTTAATAATATAATAATATATAATAATAATAATAATAATAATAATAATAGTAATAATAATAATAATTAATAATAAGATTAACTAGAATAGCTATTCTATGGAGAGAAAACCACGACTAGCTGTAACTAGCCACAATCTACTTAAATGTTTTGAAGACAGAAAATAATAAATAATAAATTTAAATAAATTTTTCTACTGTTTCTTTCTCTTCTATTCACAGCAGTTTAAGGACTTAGAGCTGTTGAGATAGGAGATAAACGATGCAGCAAGCATACCTTGCTGCTGCTATTGCTGCTATTGCTGCTGCTGCTGCTGCTGTTGCTGCTGTTGCTGCTGCTGCTGCTGTTGCGGCTGCTGCTGCTGCAGTGTAGACTGTGTTTGAATATGTCTTCGTTCCTCCATAGTTAATCTACAAGCAAGTAAGAATACAAATACTAGCATAGTAAATACGGTGTTATCTATATCTCTCTAAGGAGTCATAGACTAACTAGAAAGGAATAAATAAATATTTAAAGACTTTCTTTAATATTATATATATATATATATTATATTATTATATATATATATATATATATTATATTATTATATATATATTATATTATTATATATATATATATATATATATATATATATATATATATATTATACAAAGTAAGAAAATACAGAAAAAAAATATTTGATGGAGTTGCATGCAGCATTAGATGCAGCAGCGTATAATAGGATGCTACGTCTACTCTTGTTAGTACTCTGCCTTTGATATATATATATATATATATATATATATATATATATATATATATATATATATATATATATAATATATATATATATATATATATATATATAAATTGTTTTAAAAAATATATTTATTAAAGTATTTGACTGTGTTGAGTGCTCGTGGCAGTCCTCCTCTGCTCTGATATGTGCCCCTCTCTCTATAGTAGCTGTATATGCTGCAAGGTATTCCCTACAAAGAATAGAACTTAAATATATTGTATATATTCAAATAAATGATGGAGGCGATAGATAACAACAATTATATAAACCTTAAGAACTAAATCCCACACAAAAATATATAGAGGAGCCTACATCTTTCAGATAGAGCATACTGCAGCTGAATGCACGAGAATAATCGTATTAACGCCTGTATCTTAATAATAATGGATTAAATAATTAATTTTACAATAATAATAGATATATTATATCAATTATTAATACACAAATATACAAGAGAAGCTGTTCTATCATAGACTCGCCACAGCACTAAAGCTAGCATGCATGCATTCTGCATGCAAGATTAATGTTTGTTGTTTTTGTTGTTTTTGTTTGTTGTTGAAAATAAATCTTATAAAAGCGAAATCATTTTTTAGTTTTTCTATATTCTTATCATATTTAAATTACTTGTTATTTTAAATATTCTAATTGCTAGGTTTCCTTTGATTGCCTCCTCTTTCCGCAGCACCGCCGCCTGCCTTCGATCGTGGGTTGAACGCTATACTTTTTATCTTCTCTGTGGATATAAATATATAATTAATTTATTTGTATGATTCTTTAATTATTTTCTTTCCTTCTGTGCGTATTTAATCTTTCTTTGATTTCTCCTGTACAACAATAGCGCCGTCTGTGTTGCGTGTTTCAACCGTATCTTATCATACATTAAAAGAGTTGTATTTTTTGAGGAAATCATGGCGAAACCTCATGATCATTCATTAAAAACATCAATTTTATCGAATTCAAATCAAGGAAATGGGAAAGAATCAAATATATCAAAAAATCAAACATATTCAACATCACCATCATCACCATCACCAGAAGGAATGGATGGAGGCCATGATGGTAGTTTGCATATAGCAGATGAGCACGAATCGTTTGTTGCAACATATACAAGAAGAAATAAATTAATATCTTCTTCTTTATTTCGTACGATTACAATATTATGTATATCTGCTATTGTATTTGGAGGTTGGTATATGAATATTAAAGAAAGAAGACGTATATTGGGTTTAAA
>OY986953.1:3321990-3329490 GCA_963920595.1 Eimeria praecox
AATGTATGTAATTTTTCTCAAAATTACCTGAGGATACACCTGAATTAATTATATTTGATATGTATAAGATGTTCTGACACGGTCAACGTGTGGCGTCACTCATATATATATATATATATATATATATATATATATATATATATATATATATATATATATATATATATATATATATATATACATATATATATATATATATTATATTATATTATATTATATATATATATATATATATATGTATATATATATATATATATATATATATATATATATATATATATATATATATATATATATATATAATGACTCTTTCTCCTAAAGCTCAACTTAAGAAGATATAAAACAAACAGCACGAGTCATATATCGATGAAGATGATTTCAATTAACTTTCTCTCTGACGCAAACAACAAAAAAAAAACAAAAATATTGTTTAAGAGAATCGTCGATGTATAATCTTCTTCATTTCCCCCACCGTCATACAGTATCAGAAGTAAGACAGTCGATATATATATATATATATATATATATATATATATATATATATATATATATATATATATATATATACATCTATGCAAGCATACAAAGTTAGGAGACGTCTGTGCATGCGTGTTGAAAGTACATCCTACACAGAAACAGAAAGAGAAAACAAAAATAATTATTTCTAGTCCTTACTTCCCCAAAATTATAATATTTGGGCATGCGCCAAAGTATGCTGCAGATAAACGCGACAGTATTTGTATCAACATACATACATGAGAAAATACATACATATATATATATATATATATATATATATATATATATATATATATAATTTGTTTATATTTTATGTTTTATACTTAATAAATAAAATAAGTAGATATTGTCGGCACGACAGGGCAAGCCAAACACTATTTTATATTCCCCTGTGCGGCGAAATTATTAAATGCAGCCACAGTTTTATTTTTTTTTTGATACGAGTTCGATGTGACAACTTCTTATCTACTACGTTATCTATGGAGATCATACTATGCATGTATTTGTTTATATTATATTTGCTTATTATTAGATTCCTTCACTACTACTTTATGTATGGAGATCATACTATGCATGTATTTGTTTATATTATATTTGCTTATTATTATTATTATTATTATTATTATTATTATTATTATTATTATTATTAGACTGCCTCACTACAAGTGTAAGATTGTAATCGCATTCTGAGGACTATCTTCTCCTTATCTTGAACAAAACACTTCCCCATTCCATCTTCCCCTTTGTTGGCTTATCCGTACAAATGCCCTCATCACGGGAAATGCTTCTGAGTAACTTGTTATGATACGCCTACCTAACAAGCTCTACTTCTCTACTCTTGATGGCTGTGAGTCTACCTGCTAGATCTAACTACAGTAGACACTTACACAGCCTCCTCCATAGCCATGGATATCGTTAAAGGGGCTGTGCTATGTTATATATTGTGCTGTGCTATTAGATTCACAACTCCTCAGTATCCTTCTTTAGATTTTATTTATGTCTACAAATATCAGCTGTGATGATGTTTGATTTGGCTTGAAATATCTGTTTTGGAGGCGTAAGCTACCTATTCGATTATGTTATTATCACATATAATGCGAAGAAGGAGCATCGACTCTCCTACACGTCGTAGCCAAGATCCATTCGTTTTCAAACATCTTCAGTGTATCAACATTGTTGAGGGCTGTGGTTGTTTATTATTGTTTGCTTCGATCATCATATAGTCTATTTCGCTTTTGTATGGCAGTCGCCTTCGTCTCGCTGCTGTCGTAGGCCCATGTCGATTATGTACATTTATTATCAGGTCAGATGCTGTCAACGCTAAATTCAAGATAGAGGGATTACGCTGTACGGGCTGTGACTCCAAGATCCTGTATCATATAAGCACGTCTTTGTTCTCTTGTGTAAAACAAGCAAGAGATTTCTATTCTAATATCTGCACTGTCACCATTAACTACACTGTCTTTGTGATGCCCTTCGAGTCTTTCATGAGTCTCATGCTTTTGTAGATGAGCTGCTCAAAGGGGATTCTTCTTGTAATATAATTGTTGAAAAATAATAAATTGCAAGGGAATATATAACCTCAGTAATACCTCCCTCTCTTATGGGCAGGCGCCGATCACGATGTCTTCTCTTTATTCCCCCTGAACTCAACTCCAGCGTTTTGCTAGGGTTGCTAGGGTTTGTCTTTATCGTGCCTTCCTGATTTTGTAGGCAGACAGGTGATGGGGAAGAGAGCTAGCTATCAAGGGCCTCTCTTTTAAGTTCTTTTAAGACATTAAGTAGACAGATCATGAGTCGCACCGAAGCCTCGGTAACACTTGTTGCTGCTGTTGTGTGCGTTGCTGTATCCTCTATCTGAAGTTTGTGTATGTATGCATATCTACTTACAAGCATGCTAGCTTTTGAGGGCTGAGGAAGTGTAAAGAGATTTTCTACAATGTTATTTCTTACATAAAAAATAATCTATGGATATTCTTATCACAAGAATGAAAGGAGAAGAGGAAGGATGAAAGAGGAGAACTCGCAGATATGATGGAGTAAGTGCTCATGTATCAAAGAGAGGAGAAGACAGTCGTTATACTGTTTTAAATGAAAAGGAGAAAAGAGGGTTTCGTAAATAAAACAAACTTACAACTTCGCAATATTGGGGCTGTTAATATCCTACCATCATAGAAAGAGGCTGATGGAGGTAAGTGAGAACAGCCATAGAATCCTCTACCCATAATACGGGAAGATATATTAAGAAGAGTATATATTTCTTTTGCAACAAACAAGGCCACACAATTCGAGATTGAATAGGATTAAAAGGAGAAGGAGAAGCTACATGTCGAACAGACATGAGAAGCAAACAAACAAAGCGACGAAGCCCCACACCCAACGTGCGATTCCTTGGTGATACCGAAGGAGACAAAATAGTACTTTCAGATATTGTTTAGGTAAACAAAGTTCTTGTATTAATTCTTATCAATTAGGAATTGATTACAGTAAGAGACACAGGCTACGACGGGGATATAAAATCTGAAGCTACGGGAAGACGGTGCAGCCTGTCTGCCTGTCTCTCTCTTTGTTTTCTGAGTCTCCAGATATCATGTACACCCTAAATGCATGCATGCACCTGACTTGCAGATATAATTAGTTTGAACAAGGGGAGATGCAAGGCTTTTCAGGTTAATCCCTCCAGCAATAGCCTAAGGCCTTAGACCCCATGATTGATGATGCCGGGGGAACGAAAAGACATAACCAGACAGATACGTTGGGGGAACTCCTTCCATTAATTTTTTCTAACTTTCTATATTAAAATTTATGATTGTCCTCGAATACTGTTGAAGAATGTCTTTACAGTGGAGTTGATGGAGAGAGGAGGAAGAGGAGTGTCATTGTAGCATGTTTCCTGTGTTGCTTATACTCGTATTGATATTTGCTTGTAGGCTCATTTTGAAGGAAGAGGTAGTGTATATACTACAATCTACAACTCCAGCACATGCAGCAAAAGAGGAGAACTTGGCTGCGCGTGTATGGGGGAGCTGCCTTGTAGCTCTAGCTGCAGCTAGGTGTGCTGTTGCCTTCGCCTGGCCTCCCCGTATACCATACCCCGAGGCCCTTTGGATGCTGTATCTAAGGGGTTAAGAGATTGAGGGGGAATCTACTAGCTGTATTTTGTTATATGTTTCTTCATATCTTTGATTGTATTACAGCTCACGACGTCCCTCATATAAAATCGAGGGCCCTCGTCTTAATAACTCGTTAGAGTACATATTTCTTTGGTTTTACCTGAGTGTCTACCCAAATATGTTTTCTGTGTATGCATTAAACCCGTGTATAATATGTAAACATTCGCTTAGTAAGGTTTAGGGTGACGGCATACTTGTGAGGTGTATGTACAAACAAGCTACGATGTAGAGAAGAGGATTTAATGTGGAAAGCTCCGATTAATAGGTAAACTGAGGGTAAGAGACGTCTTAAAATATATTATTATCGGTCAATTCTTGAAAAATAATTAAAAAATATATATATTTATTATGTTTATACATGATACTACTACAGCTGTAGCTACCTACCTGAGCGGATGCGCGGCTAGCGGCTCTTGCTGTTTTATGTAGAGAGAGAGAGGAAATAATCTTGTTGCTATGTATGTATTTAGAAGAGAATAAATATACTATTAATTATATCTGAAATAATAAAAGATTGCAAGATCAACAGCGACAAGGCCCCGGTGTTATGGTTGTACATAAATAACATACTCGTTCAGGTGTCTGTACACCTCAGCAAGAGCACCGTCAACAGGTGTTGACTTGAGGTTTATTATTTCTTCTTTCATGTTTGGATTTAGGGATTTGAAGATTGTTATTTCAGTTTTTTTAGTTTATTTATACATACAGTTAGATACTCTGCTGTTACGCCTCGTCTTGATGTAGCAGCAGCAGCAGCAGCAACAACAACAACATCAAGCCCCCTGCTGCACTAGCAACAGCAGCAGTAGCGACAAGGACAACAGCAGCTGCTGCAGCAACAGCGGCTTTTCTTAATTCAGATTGTCGAGATCAAATTGAGTATAACAGTCTAGAATTGCTCCGAGAACAACAGCAGCCTCATCCGTACAGCAGCAGCAGCAGCAGCAGCAGCAGCAGCAGCAGCAGCAACAACAGCAACAGGCGAGCAGCCGAAAGGCCTTTGCTGCTCTTTCTGTTTTTCTTCGAGAGACCTCTTGTCGTCTCGCTCTTGTTCTTCTGTCTGCTGCAGATTTTGTCGTCCTTAGCAGCAGCAGCAGCAGCAGCAGCAGCAGATCTCTCACCTCCCCCTACTTCATCCCAACAGCAACAGGAACAGCCGCAGCAACAGCAGCAACAGCAGCAGCAACAACAGCAGCAGCAGCAGCAGCAACAGCAGCATTGAATGTGTTGGGGTTGACTCGTAGGACTGTCAAGTGTTGTCGCTTCTCTTAGGGGCCCCGCTGCCGTTGCTGTTGCTGCTGCAGCTGTTGCTGCAGCGCAGCGGCTCCGAAGCAGCAGCAGCAGCAGCAGACACTGCAGCAGCAGCTGCAGCAGCAGCTGCAGCAGCATGATTGCGGATACGTTTAACCGACAAGCTTAATAATGCGGCCTAGGAGCGAGAATGTATCTCGCGGTGGGGCCGTGCCCCCCAGCAGCAGCAGCAGCAGCAGCAACAACAGCAGCAGCAGCAGCAGCAGCAGTAGTAGTAGTCATAGCAGCAGCAGCAGCAGCAGCAGTAGTAGTGCCATCACTATCTCCTCCCTCTTTCCTTGCAGCAGCAGATTCAGCTCTTGTATGCGAATCGAGCGATGCAGCACAGTGGGGCGCGGCAGCAGCAGCTCGCAGCAGCAGCAGCAGCAACAGCAGCAGCAGCAGCAGCAGCAGCAAATTGTAAATGTACATGTAGCCCTGCAACGGCGGGGCTTAAGAGATTCAGATGTAGAGGAGTTTGTTCGTTGGCTGTCTCAGTGCATGCAGCACCGCAACCGCAGCAGCAGCAGCAACAGCAGCAGCAGCAGCAGCAGCAGCAGCAACAGCAGCAACAACAGCAGCAACAGCAGCAGCAGCAACAGCAACAACAACACAACAGTTATAGTATTCTCGTTAGATCTAGCAGAGAACAATCTAAGTGGTTTAGGTGTAGCGTGTTTATTATCTTTCTTATCGAGTTATTGTTTATTATTTAGATTAAATAAACTAAAATTATATAAAAATACAATTACAGACACAGGAGCAGCAGCAGTAGCTACCTATTTAAGAAAGACAGCAGCAGCAGGTTGTTTGCTGCTAGAGGAGGTGCATCTATCTCATTGTTCTATCAGCAGCGGCGGAGCATTGCTTGTTATGAATGCTGTTGCTGCTGCTGCTACGCCTATACAAGACAGCAGCAAAGATACTGCTGCAGCTCATCCTCCTGCTGCTGCTGCTGCTGCTGCTGCTGCTGCTGCTGCTCCTGCTGCTGCTGCTGCCTTCGTGTACCCTAGACAAGATCCGCGGAAGAAGGGTTTAGTTCCTCTGTGGCTTAGGATGGAGTATAACGCTATACCTGATCCCATCAGTAAGAGGAAAATGCTGCTGCTGCTGCTGCTGATGGTTGTGCTGCTGGTTGTGCTGCTGCTGCTGCTGCTGCTGATGGCTGTGCTGCTTGTGCTGCTGCTGCTGCTGATGGTTGTGCCGCTGGTTGTGCTGCTGCTGCTGCTGCTGATGATGATGATGGTTGTGCTGCTGGTTGTGCTGCTGCTGCTGATGGTGATGATGATGGTGCTGCTGCTGCTGATGATGATGGTGCTGCTGGTTGTGCTGCTGCTGCTGCTGATGGATGTGCTGCTGGTTGTGCTGCTGCTGCTCCTGATGGTTGTGCTGCTGCTGCTGCTGGTTGTGCTGCTGCTGCTGCTGGTTGTGCTGCTGCTGGTGGATGTGCTGCTGCTGCTGCTGTATGTTTTGCTGCTGCTGCTGCTGCTGCTGTGTCTGTACAGCTTTGGTGCGTCAGTGGGCGTCGGTGGCGCGTCAGAAGAGAGGAGCTGCTGCTGCTGTTTGCTTCGCTGAGAAGCAGCAGCAGCAGCAGCAGCACTGCACGCCGGCGCGCTGCTGGAAGGCTACGGGACACTCCGCTGTACCTGTTGTAAGTCTTATTGCTGTTGCTGCTGCTGCTGCTGCTGTTGCTGCTGCTGCTGCTGTTGCTGCTGCTGTTGCTGCTGCTGTTGTTGCTGAATTATCCTCTGCTTTTTGGAACGGAGAGTGCAGGAATTGAGTCTTTAGGGTTTATTAGGGTTTATTAGGGTGTAGGGTTTAGGGTTTATTAGGGTTTATTAGGGTTTATTAGGGTTTACTAGGGTTTACTAGGGTTTACTAGGGTTTATTAGGGTTTACTAGGGTTTACTAGGGTTTATTAGGGTTTATTAGGGTTTAGGGTTTAGGGTTTAGGGTTTAGGGTTTGGGGTTTGTCTGCAGCTGCACATGTACATGTTTGCTCATCAAGCTCCTCCAGACAATCGCCGCAGCCCTCCTTCTCGTTTAGCAGCTTCAGCGGTAAGGGTTTAGGGTTTAGGGTTTAGGGTTTAGGGTTTAGGGTTTGATAGCATTTGCTGCTGCTGCTGTTGCTGCTGCTGCCGCTGCTGCTGCTGCTGCTGCATCGGGGTTGTCTGTGTGTACGAGTTTGCTGCTGCAGACGACGACGCCGCACTCGAGCGCCCATGCTGCTGGGGGAGGAGGTTCTGCTGCTGCTGCAGCGCCAGCAGCAGCAGCAGCAAGTCAGCGTACAGCAGCAGCAGCAGCGCCAGCAGCAGCAGCAGCAGCAGCAGCACCATCTCAGAGACTCAAATGCGCAGCTGTCTGCACCTCGCGACGCCCTTCCGATGACCCCACAGCCAAGCAACAGCAGCAGCAGCAGCAGCAGCAGCAGCGGGGAAGCAAGGCTCCGATGAGCAGCAACAGCAGCAGCAGCAGCAGCGGCAGCAGCAGCAGCAGGCAGCAGCAGGTGACAGGTTCT
>OY986953.1:3334490-3336990 GCA_963920595.1 Eimeria praecox
CAGCAGCAGCAGCAGCAGCAGCAAAGCAGAACCTTTTGGTTTTCTCTTTCGTGTTTTTGTCTTTGTAAGAAAATTAAAAAAATATTTAGTTTATATTTTAAGTTTTAATACAAAATGAATATAAAATATAATAATAAATAATAAATAATATAAAGCAAATAAATAAATAAATAAATAAATAAATACAGGTATTAATTTATTTATTTATAGGGAGAAACAAATATATATATATATATATATATATATATATATATAAACGTAAATATATATAGATATAAATAAATACAATAAAAACAAATAAAGAAACAAATTGTAGGAAACAAAGACAAACAAATAAAATAAAATAAAATAAAACAAAATAAAACAAAATAAAATAAAACAAAAATAAAGCAAAGACAAACAAAAAACAAAAATAAAAATAAAATAAAATAAAGAAAAACAAAAACAAATAAAAACAAAAAAGTAAAATAAAATAAGAAGACAGGTAGAGACAGATGCTGTTTTATTAATATTTTAATTTACATTTTTATATTTTAATTTAATTTTATATTTTAATTTATAATTTGATTTTATTTTTGTGCTTTGTTTGTAGACATTCTGCTGATACAGGACAAACCCTTATTTATTTATTTTATTTCAATTTTATTTTAATTTTATTTTTATTTCTTTGTATTTCTTTCTATCTGTTCGTATTTGTTTATTTGTTTATTTTTGTTTTTATTTTTATATTTTTTTTATTTGTTTAATATTTCTTGTCTTTGTTTGTTTATCTTCCTCGTCTCTCTCGTTTCTTATTTTTCTTTGTTTTTTTTGATTTTGTATTTTATTATTTTATTATTTAACTATCAATTAATTATTTATTTTATTGTTTGTCTTTGTCTCACTACTTTATTATCTAATTATCTATTTAATTACTATCTAATTATTTATTTATTTATTTATTTAATTATTGGTCTTTGTCTTCTGTTGTTTTACTATTTTATTATAATTTGCTTCTCTAATTATTATTTATTTATTTATTTATTTATTATTTAATTTGTTTCTCGTATTTCTTATTCTCTTGCTTATCTCCAACATCTTCATTTTCTTTTTATATTTTTATTTTTTTGTTTTTTTTGTTTTTTTTTAATTTTAGTTTTTTCTTTGTTTTGCTATTCCTCATACAATCTGATCTAACTCGTTTATCTATTTATGCTTATTATTTATCTATTTTATTTATTTATTTATTATTTATTTTATTTATTTATTTATATTTCTAGCTCGCCGTTCATCTACTTTTGCTGTTCTTAATACTAAAACTAAACTAGAAGTAAATCCTAAAACTAAATAATAAATATATAATAATAAATAATAAATAAACAAATAATAAATAATAAATAATAAATAAATAATTAAATAATAAATAAAATACAAACCAACAATACTTAAACTTGTTCTGTTAGCTGCAGCAACAAAATATATAAAGTTTTTTAAGAGAGAGAAAAGTTAAAGAAAATACGACAGCAGCAAAACATCAAATCTTATCTTCTTTAATATCTGCTGCTGCTGCTGCTGCTGCTGCTGCTGCTGCTGCTGCTGCTACCGCTGCTGCTGCTGCTGTTGTTGTTTCTTTACGATCTCTCTCTGTTTCTTCTGCTGCTGTTGTTGTTGTTGCTGCTGCTGCTGCTTTTTCTCTGTTTTTTCTTCCTCGCATCGACCTGCTGCTGCTGCTGCTGCTGCTGTTCCTGCTGCTGCTGCTGCTACAGCAGCAGCAGCAGCAGCAACAACAACATCTCCTGCTGCTGATTTAGCTTAAGCAACAAGAGCAGAAGCAGTAGAGCTTTGATACTTCCATGTAGGAGGTAATTGTTTTGTTTTTCTGTAATATCTACCTAATCTATGTATTCTCGATTCAACTAAAATTAATCTAAACTTACTATCATAATCTTTTCTGTTCTTCTCTAAATGTTTTCGTACAGATACAGCTTTCTTTATTAAAAAATATAAATCTTCCGGTATCTCGGGGGCTATACCTGCTCATTAACAAACAAATATATAATTAATTTTAGTTTATTTAATTGTATTTAAGTTTATTTAATTAGTTTTATTATTTTTTTACAAGATGTGTTAACCTCAAAAAAAAAAGAAAGAAAAACAAACAAAATCAGTTTCTTAATTACAAACAAAACAATAAAACAATAAATAAATAAATAAATAAATAAGTAAATAATTTAATTAAATAAATAAAATAAAATAAAATAAATAAATAAATAAATCTGTGGGAAGGGGCGACGGCTACGTAGATAATATAAAATTTATCTGTAGCGCTAAATCCTTCTCTTTGTATTTTGTTTGATATCGCACGACTCGTTAGACAACAAAAATAATATATTTAATGCTGTCTATCAGTAGCGTGCTTTAATTATATTATATTTAATTTGGATTTACTTGTATTTATTAAGCATTTAATATTATCTAGTTATCTAGTTGTTTATTTATTTATCTATTTATTTATTTATTT
>OY986953.1:3346990-3354490 GCA_963920595.1 Eimeria praecox
AACCCTAAACCCTAATCCGTAAACCCTAAACCCTAATCCCTAAACCCTAATCCGTAAACCCTGAACCCTAAACCTTAAACCCTAAACCCCAATTCCTAAGCCATAAACCCTAAACCCTAAACCCTAAACCCTAAACCCTAAACCCTAATTCGTAAACCCTAATTCGTAAACCCTAAACCTTAGACACTAAGCCCCCCATCCTCACCACCCAACCCTCAGCATAGCTCTCTGTTCTAAACCCTAGAACTAGGGTTTAGGGTTTAGGGTTTAGGGTTTAGGGTTTACCTTCAGCAGTTCGTTTCTTCTTCTCCACAACAAATAAGCTCCAAGGCCAACAGGAAGCAAACCGCACAGCTATACACAAACCACAAACCCTAAACCCTAAACCCTAAACCCTAAACCCCTAAACCCTAAACCCTAAGCTCCAAACCCTAAACCCTAAACCCTTGCAAACACATCACGGAGTGCACCTCTTACACCCCACAGCTCAAACCCTAAACCCTAAACCCTAAACCCCAAACCCTAAACCCTAAACCCCAAACCCTAAACCCTAAACCCTAAACCCTACAGGTAGGAAGCTTGCAGCAATTAAACAGAGAGACCCTGTTGTTATAGGGATACCAGCAAGCAGCAAAGAAGGAATAGCAGAAAGAAGTGCTGGCTGCTGCAGCAGCTGCTGCAGCAGCAGCCGCAGCTGCTGCTGTGTCTTTTCAGCTGTTCGCCCTACAAAGGTCTTCCAAGGCTGCTGCTGCTGCTGCTGCTGTTGCTGCTGCTCCAGCTGCTGCTGCTGCTCTAGCTGCTGCTCTAGCTGCTGCTGCTGCTGCTCATGCTGCTCATGCTGCTCCAGCTGCTGCTGACACAGGGCTGTTTGAGGTGTATCTTCTTGCTCCATACTCTGTTCGTTTACTGGCTGTAGCTTCTGCTGCTGCTGCTGCTGTTGCTGCTGCTGCTGTTGCTGCTGCTGCTGTTGCTGCTGCTGCTGCTCTGTCTTTGCCCAGGCCTCCTTCTTTAGGAGGTTAAGCAACGAGCTGCTTTTATCTGCTGCTGCTGCTGCTGCTGCTATGGCTGCTTCTGTTGCTGCTTCTGTTGTTGCTGCTGCTTCTGCTGCTTCTGCTGTATCTGCTGCATCTGCTGTTTCTGCTGCATCTGTTGCTGCTGCAGCTAATTCTTCTGTGTCTGCTGCTGATGATACAGCTGTTGCTGCTGTTGATATAACGGGGCTTAAACAGCAGCAATCTCCCTGAGGATGGAGCAGAGGATATGTCCTCTCGCCTTTGCTGCGGATGTGTGCTGCTGTGGGGCCAGTCAGATCCCTCTTCAACTGCTGCTGCTGCTGTTGCTGCGGTTGTTGCGGTTGCTGCGGATGCTGAGGGTGCTGCTGCACAGCCACTTGATGCGACTCTTCTGCAGCTTTCAAGGGTAGAACATCTACTTGCTGCTGCTGCTGTTGCTGCTGTTGCTGCTGGTGTTGCTGCTGCTGTTGCTGCTGGTGTTGCTGCTGGTGTTGCTGCTGCTGTTGGTGCTGGCGTTTCTGTTGTGTTTTTGTGCGGCTGTTGAGTGTAAATCTCATTTTTTGTTTATAAGATTTTCCTTCTTCTTTATTATCTTCTATTTGTTCTTCTTCTTCTTCTTCTCTGTTTGTTTCTCTAGAAGATATATCTAAACTCGAGCGACCAACAGCCTCTGTGCTTCTCCTTCGATTCCGCTGCTGCTGCTGCTGCTGCTGTTGCTGTTGCTGCTGCTGGTGTTGCTGCTGTTGTTGCTTGCTGTTGTTGTTGTGCACCTGCTGCTGCTTCTCCAGCTGCTGCTGCTCTAGCAGCTGCTGCAGCTGCTGCAGGCCGGGAGGGGGGATAGACGAAGCCGACGCAGCGGCAGCAGCAGCAGCAGCGGCAGCAGGATCCATGGGGAAGGTGTTGCTGCACAGCTACAAGAACACTGCAGCAGCAGCAGCAGCAAGTCAACAAGCAGCAAACAAACCTTGCGGTGTGTCCTTAGGGTGTAGCGCTCTCTACTCCTCTTTAGACAGGCCAGGCGGAGCAGCAATAAGTGCAGCAGCAGCAACTGCGGTAATTGCAGCTGCTGAGGGGTGAAGCGAACGATTATTTCTTTGTTTTTAATATATTTATTTGCTGTTTGTTGGATTGTTAATAGAAAGGATACTTCAAATAGCCTTGAAATGCTTGAAGTGATGGCGGCCTAGCAATGTTGTATTATGATAGACAGAGCGAACGAGCGAGTCGCGCTGTTCCGTTCTTCGGCGCCGTTCTGATGGAATTTGAAGGAAAATGCACTTAATTAGAGATTTACTTTCAATTTAGAGCAGAAAGGAGAGAGAAATAACTGCAAACAGGTCGGATGTTCAACGGCAATCCACCTCTGTCTCAGGGAGGACAGGGGGGGGGGCCTCCTGGGATTGGGGCTGACGGAAAGCTGAAGGAAATCGAAGAAAGAATAGATCAAAAGAAAGAATAAATAAAAAACAAAGCAATTCAAACATAATACAAACGACAGAACTGGCAGAAGGCAGAAAATGATGAAGTTTGCATTGCAGAACTTGGGGTGTATCGGCAGCTCATGAAGACGATTCAAGTTTCTGGTGGCGCCACATCATCACAACCGATCTTCCGCATTTTTTGTCGATTCAATAAATTTAAAGTTTCTCAGTGTTATAAACATTGATTTTCCGATGGATGAATCTATTAAAAACGCTGATTTAGCATTTCTTTGTCGCTGCCGCCGCCAGTTTCAAACCTTGGCGACCGAGATCGAGGAGCTGCGGGCAGCAGATTTTCAGAGGAAAAAAGAGGAATTACGTCTTCTTTCCGAGTTAAATGCAGTTAAACAGAAATTAGAGGAAAATAAAATCGAAAAACAAACAAATGCAAGTGCAGAACAGCAGACCCACGCAGCTGAAACCGAAAAATGGCGAAGAGCCACCGAGCAGCAACAGAGGGAAATCAACGAATTAAAGGTAAGAAAAGTCTTTACATATATATATCTTTTAATAAATGTTTTTCAAATTAAAAAGTATTAATATTAAATATAATATATATAGGCTATCTCCAACTCCCTCAGACAGGCTCTTCGTGCATCCCAAGAGAAGATAAACACTGTAGAAGCATCTCATTGTTTGTTAAAACAAGAAAATGAAGAATTAAAGTTAAAGGGGAAAAGAGAAAAAATATCTTTCGATATTATAGCAGAAATAACCGACAATCATTCTCGTCTGTTTAACGAATGTAAAACTTTGAAAAAAACAATGAAAGGCGAGCGAACGCGGCATCATATCTTTTTTTTGTTTGTTGTTTGTTTGTTTTCTCCTCTTTTTCTTTCTTGTTTGTTTGTTTTCTTCTCTTTTTCTTTGTATTTGTCTTAGTAGTAGAATGTCTGAAGAGAGTTGTCGAGTTTAATGTATTAAATTTCTGTCTGTACAGAATTACAACTTGCCAGAGAAAACGCAGAAAATAAACAGAAAAATATGTGCTGCCTCTTCCTTGAGCTGCAGCAACAAACCCAAGCATTTGCTGCTGCAAAGGAGAGGCTTCTATCTGTTTTAGAAGAGAGAAAAGAAGAAATAATACGAGTATGACTGAGTAGATATTAATATATTTAAATAACTTAAATAAAGATAATAACGGCAATCTACTATCTATCAGACAGAAGCTCTTCTTCATGAAGCACGAGAAGCAACAGCAGCTGCAGCAGGAGAAGCTGCTGCTCTTAAGGCTGCATTAAAAGATACAGAGAATAAGAAACATGAAATAGAGGTAAATAGCTGTCTATACACCTGAAACAAAGCAGCAGAATATATATATATATATATATATATATATATATATATATATATATATATATATATATATGTATGTATATATATCTGAATACGTCTTCGCTTCATTTTTTGTTTTCTTCTCTTTATATTTATATTTATCTCTCTGTATCTACACAGAAAGAGAGAGAGAAGCTATGGCAGAGGCATTCCTATCTCCTAAATCTAGGGTAAATATTAAGATAAAAATAAATAAAAATATTAAATTAAACAACAATGTAACATATTTAATATAATATATTTGCTTAATTTCTCCTTCAGACTCTCCGAAGCAGTAAGCACGTCTATCGAGCTGCCTATACACCTGAAATCGATGGCAGTTCAACTGCTGCTTATTCTTAGGAGAGAGAAGTATTTGATGTTTCTTTTCCAGGTAAATAAAACAAAAAACAAAATAAAATAAAACAAAACAAAATAAAATAAAATAAAATAAAATAAAATAAAATAAAATAAATACAATAAAACAATCAAATGAACGCTTAATGCTTTAAATAAACAGAAGAAACAGAAAAAACAGAAAAAACAGAAAAAACACAAGAAACAGAGACTGCCCATAATCATACAAACAGCAGCAGCAAACAAAAGGAAAGCAGCAACAGCAGCAGCAACAACAGCAACAGCAGCAGCAGCAGCAACAGCAGCAGCAACACTTCCTCCCCGGTTAGCAACAGCACCATATGTAGTCGTGGCAGCAGCAGCTCTAGACGCTGCGACAACAACAACAACAGCAGCAGCA
The DNA here is from genome assembly GCA_963920595.1 of Eimeria praecox. NCBI lineage: Eukaryota > Apicomplexa > Conoidasida > Eucoccidiorida > Eimeriidae > Eimeria > Eimeria praecox. Next base: position 3,351,556 of record OY986953.1, read on the forward strand.
GCAGCAGGAGCAAGAGCAGCAATAACAGCATATCTCCACTCAGTAGCAGAAGCAAGGACTACCACCAAATAGACACATGCACTAGCAAAGGCAGCAACAGCAACATCAGCAGCAACAGCAGCAGCAACAGCAGCAGCAGTAGCAGTAGTAATGACAGGAGACAAAGCTGCGACAGCAACAGCAGCAGCAGAGAAAGCAGAAAACGAGGCAGCAGCAGCAGCAGCAGCAGCAATTCCAGAGGCAGCACAACAGCAGGCGTTCGCAGTCCTTCGAATGGCTTAATCAGTTGGAGGAGTGAAGATAACAGCAAAACAGCAGCAGCAGCAACAAAACCACCCAACACTTCTACTAATACTAGCAGCAGCAGCAACAGCAACAGCAGCAGCAACAGCAACAGCAGCAGCAACAGCAGCAGCAGCAACAGCAACAGCAACAAGTGGCTTCCGAGGAGTTTCTTGGATTTGATAGGAGAAGGAGGTGTAGAAAATGCGACAGCGGCAATGCAGCAGCACGAACAGCAGCAGCAGCAACAGCAGCAGCAGCATTCGGAACGTCGAGAAGCAAAGCAGCTGCTGCAGCAGCTGACACCTTCTACTACAGCAGCAGCAGCAGCAGCAGCAGCAGCAAAATCAGCAGCAGCAGCAGCTGCAGCAGATCTTATCGTTGATGTCACATCTCCCTTAACAGAGGAGAACTGCTTCAACATAACAACACCGAATAAAGACAACACACAGCAGCACCAGCAGCAGCAACAGCAGCAGCAACAACAGCAGCAACAACAGCAGCAAGAGGAGAGTCTCAAGGCTGCAGATGGAAGAGAAGAAGCGAGCGATAGTCAGCAAGAAAAATCAGAGAAAACTCTGCAGCAAAAGAAATACACAGAGATAGAGAAGACAGCAGCAGCACACACTGCAGCAGCAGCAGCAGACACTGCAGCAGCAGAGGCAGCAGCAGCAGCAGCAGCAGAGATAGCAGCAAGAGAGACAGCTGAGAAGCACTCAGCCAGAGGAGGGGAAGAAGAAGAAATAGAAGAAGAAGAAGAAGAAGAAGAAGAAGAAATAGAAGAAGAAGAGATGAGGCAAAAACGACGGAGACAAATTCGAGAAATTAAAGAAAATTACGAAGAATGGAAAAAAGCTTCTTCGTGGAGGTAAAACAAAATAAGGATAATATAATTATACAGATAAATATATATATATATATGTGTGTGTATATATATATATATAGATATAGATATAAATATAAATATAAAGACAATATAAAATAATTAAATGAATAATACAATGTGATACAATGCACTCTAATATATAATAATATAATATAGTGTATTATAATTAAAAGAAACAGATCGTCAGCAGCATAATATATATATATATATATATAATATTATATATATAATATAATATAATGTGTATATAAACTCTCTCTTCGCTTCTTCGTATTTCATGCGAGGAAGGAGGATGAGTTGTTATTTAGTGTTTCTCCGTAATTTATGATAAAATAATACAAAGATAAAAACTTAAAACATAAAAATTGTAGAATAAAATATATTTATTAATTTGTAAATTAATTATTTGATTTAGCAGAAATGTATGCGAAGAAGAGCAGAAAAAAGAAGAAAAGTCTGCGAAAGAAGAAGAGAGAAGAACGACAGAAGAAGGAGTATTGCCTGCTGCTTCTTTAGAGTTAACCCGCGATTATTTATTAAGTATAATAGAAATATAAAATAAATAAACTTTAATTTAATTAATTGGATTTTGTTTTCTATCGTTTTCTCTACTTTGTTGTTGCTTTGAAGATGTCTGTACACACCAACGCCGCAGTGCATGCACGAGAAGCAGAAGATAAAATACAAGAAAGATTTATTCTTTTCTTTATTTTCTTTCTTATTTTATATTATTTTCTGTCTATTTTGTCATTTTATTCTCTTCGAAGATCTCCTTCAGCCAGACTAACACCAGCCATCAACCTTACCCCCCAAACCCTAAACCCTAAACCCTAAACCCTAAACCCTAAACCCTAAACCCTAAACCCTAAGCCCTAAACCCTAGACTCGATCTTACAGTGCCTCACGCTCACCCTCATTAGCAGAAATTAAACATATTTTCTGCTTTTCTCCTTTCTTCTCTCCTTTATTTTGTCTTTAAGAGGATTGGCTGCTGCAGCAACAACAGCAGCAGCAGCAACAAGAGCAGCAACAGCAGCAGCAACGACAACAAGAGCAGCAGCAGCAGCAGCAGCAGCAACAATAAGAGAAGCAAGAGGAAGGTGTTTTGTTCCTTCTTTCCCTGCGTATTACCTTCCTCTTCTTCTCTGCCATTATAACAACTCCAGCAGCAGCAACTACAACAACGAGCAGCAGCTGCAGCAGCAGCAGCAGCAGCAGCAGCAGCAACAGCAGCCTCAGCTCCTCTCGCTTCTCCTTCAGACAGCAGAAGCATTTGAGAAAGAGAGAGAATGCGAACGGCTGAGGGAGGCTCAGAAAACCCCCCAGGGGAAGACAAACTAAACACACATACACCTGCAGCAGCAGCAGCAACAGCAGCAACAGCAGCAACAGCAGCAACGTCAGCAGCGCTTCCCTCTCCTCCTCCACAATCATCAGCATCATCATCAACCTCATCAGCATCCTCAGCAGCAGGAGCAACAACAGCAGCAGCAACAGCAGCAGCAGCAGCAGCAGCAGCAAGATGTATAACATCAAGACGCCCTCGCGAGGAGGTTGTGTTAGTGGTGGGGGCGGGAGGAATAGGATGTGAGTTGGTGAAGTGTTTGGTGATGTGCGGATACACTCGAATAGAAGTAGTAGATTTAGATAGAATAGAAATAACGAATCTAAACAGGCAATTTTTCTTTAGATCGAATCACGTTAAACAAAGTAAGGCGAAGATCTTAGCACAAGAAGCAAACAAATTATTTAATAAACAGCAGAGAG
>OY986953.1:3364490-3366990 GCA_963920595.1 Eimeria praecox
CACAAACTCCTAAACCCTACAAAACCCTAAACCCTACAAAACCCTAAACCCTACAAAACCCTAAACCCTACATATCAAGCATCTTCTGCAGCTTAGGCCACAGAGCAGAAACAGGCGAACCGTCTTCTTTAAACTCACTTATCAGTTGCTGCAACACAAACCCTAAACCCTAAACCCTAAACCCTACAAAACCCTAAACCCTAAACCCTAGAGGATGAATGGTATAGATAGAAGATATAAAGAAATATAAAATAAATAAATATAAATAAAGAAACAAATAAAATAATAAAATAAATAAAATTAAATAAATTAATAAAATAAATATAGAATAAATAAAATAAAAATAATAAAACAAAGACACACACAATAAACAAATAAATAAATAAATAAATAAATAAATATAAAACAAAACAAACAAAAACAAAAAACAAATAAATAAAACAAAATAAACAAACAAATAAAATAAAAACAAATAAACAAAACAAAATAAAACAGAGAAACAAATAAAACAAATAATAAAATAAAATAAACAAAACAAACAAAACAAACAAATAAAAAAAACAAGGAAACAAATAAAATAAAATAAAATATACAAATATAAATATAAATAAATATTATACAATAATAAAAATAAAATAATAAACAAATAAAATAAAATAAAATAAAATAAAATAAACAAAACAAACAAATAAAAACAAAAACAAATAAAGAGAAACAAAACAAACCAAACTCTATCAAAACAAAACAAAAAAACCCTAACAAAATCCTAAACCCTATCTAAACCCTAAACCCTAAACCCTAAACCCTAAACCCTAAACCCTATCTAAACCCTAAACCCTAGACAACCAACATACAGCAGAAGACGAAGCCGAGTTTAGCTTTAAATTATGAAGAAACCCTAAAGCCCTAGCAATCCTCTCAGACGCAAACCCTAAACCCTCGCGGGCTAGCGGCGCCCCACAGACAAACGATTCTATCACTCCACCCTACACATAAATCCTAAACCCTAAACCCTAAACCCTAAACCCTAATCCCTCTAAACCCTAATCCCTATAAACCCTAACCCCACTAAACCCTAAACCCTCTATATCCTAAACCCTCGCGGGCTAGCGGCGCCCCACAGACAAACGATTCTATCACTCCACCCTACACATAAACCCTAAACCCTAAACCCTAAACCCTAATCCCTCTAAACCCTAATACCTATAAACCCTAACCCCACTAAACCCTAAACCCTCTTCTATATCCTAAACCCTCGCGGGATAGCGGCGCCCCACAGACAAACATAAACCCTAAACCCTAAACCCTAAACCCTAAACCCTAAACCCTAAACCCTATTAAACTATTAGAAATGATGTCTACTAAACCCTACTAAACCCTACTAAACCCTAATCTGTCGGACCGAGTTTAGGGGTTTTGCGTTTAATAGTATAAATGAAGCTATCAGGGTTTTCTAGGGTTTATTACTGCAAAGCCATTAGGGTTTAGGGTTTAGGGTTTAGGGTTTAGGGTTTTTATGTTTAATAATACAATATACCTAGCTATACTTGTTCTCTAGGGTTTATGTTATGATGACAAGAGCATTAGGGTTTAGGGTTTAGGGTTTAGGGTTTGTCTGGTAGATAGAGAGGAAGAATGTTTTAGGGTTTAGGGTTTAATTAACAGATATCCAACACTCTCTTAGGGTTTAGGGTTTAGGGTTTAGGGTTTAGGGTTTAGGGTTTTGCCTGTAATGTTTCTACTGCTCTCTTTCCTATCCCTTCCAGCAATTCAACACTCTCTTAGGGTTTAAAAATCAACACCTCCCCTAGGGTTTAGGGTTTAGGGTTTAGGGTCTAGGGTTTAGGGTTTAGGGTTTAGGGTTTAGGGTTTACCGGGAATGTTGCTAGGACTCGCTTTCCTAATCCTTCTCGCGTCAACAATCTCAACACAGCGAATTCTCTCTCTCTATCAATCCATAGAGAGGTGTTACGACCTGAAATAACCCTAAACCCTAAACCCTAAACCCTAAACCCTAAACCCTAAACCCTAATTTGTAAGCCCTAGAGCTGCTGTTGCTGCACCAGCAGCAGCAGCAGCAGCAACAGCAGCAGCAGCAGCAACAGCAACAGCACACGTTTCTGTGAGGGTATTGACAGTTGTTGTTTATAGAACATAGAAGAAGAAAATATAAAATTAGGGTTTAGGGTTTAGGGTTTAGGGTTTATTTAATCTCACCATAGAATCGAACAAGACAGCAAATATCTTCTCTGTCTTTTCTACAAACTTTAACAATGCTGTTTGTAGTACCTCCTCGAAGGATATATCCCTGCAGCAGCTGATATATCTGCTGCTCTCTGCTGCTGCTGCTGCTGCTGCTGCTGCTGCTGCAGTCAGAAGCAGCAGCAGCAACAGCACCTAACTCAGGAGGAAGCCCAAGATATGAGGGAACTAACTCTGCTGCTTTCGAGAGAGCAGCAGCAACAACTGCGTCTTCCTGCTGCTGCTGTTGTTGTTCTTG
>OY986953.1:3404490-3414490 GCA_963920595.1 Eimeria praecox
TTAGGGTTTAGGGTTTAGGGTTTAGGGTTTAGGGTTTAGGGTTTGACTTCGTAGGCCTGGAATTCTTTTCATGGCATTGCAGTGGATGTGCATGTACACCGGATCAGCAACAGGTAAACCCTACAAAACCCTAAACCCTAAACCCTAAACCCTAGGGAGCCCTAGCCAAACCCTAAACCCTAAACCCTCGAATCCTGCAGGCGATGGGGTAGCATAAACCCTAGTTTGGGGTTTTCTAGTTATGCTAACAGCGTTGCCTGGGCTGCCAAGCTTACTTCAGGGGTTTAGGGTTTAGGGTTTAGGGTTTTCTGCAGGCTGGGATGGGTAAAGACAAAAACCCCACAGGAAACCGAAATCGCCCTTGAAGACTGTCTTCCTAGGTTCGATAAACCCTAAACCCTAAACCCTAAACCCTAAACCCTAAACCCTAAACGTTAGCTGCAGGTAGCTGAGGCCCTGTCTTCCCCCGCTTTTAGAGCTTAGGGTTTAGGGTTTAGGATCTAGGGTTTAGGGTTTAGGGTTTAGGGTTTAGGGTCTAGGGTTTAGGGTCTAGGGTTTAGGGTCTAGGGATTAGGGTTTAGGGTCTAGGGTTTAGGGTTTAGGGTTTGCTCAGGGAGCACTGGGAGGACGTCAATCTTTTGTTGGTGGGATTTGGTCAGCAGATATGTAAACCTGTAAACCCTGCGGTAAACCCTAAACCCTAAACCCTAAACCCTAAACCCTAAACCCTAAACCCTAGGCGTCAACGTTATGCGTAGACCCTAAATACTAAACCCAAAACTCTCACTAGGATTCTGCTGCAAACCCTAAACCCTAATTGTAAACTGCAAACAAAACCCTAGACGCTAGAACCCTAACCCTAAACCCTAAACCCTAAACCCTAACCCCCCTCATAAACCCTAAATTTAGAGACGAGTCGCTATGTCTTAACGTCTAGACAGTACGAATGATAGAAATCAGGAGGAGTTTGGGTTTGGTGCTTGGATCAAAGCTAGGGTTTAGGGTTTAGGGTTTAGGGTTTAGGGTTTAGGGTTTAGGGTTTGGTGTTTGTCTGCAGTGCAGTGTTTGCCTCGCTAGAGAGCACTGTCCTGTAGGGCGCAAAGTCCGTCTTCCTAAGATCATTACAGAAGAAAACCCTAAACCCTAAACCCTAAACCCTAAACCCTAGGGGTTAACACATGAATGCTATCAACCTCTTTCTCTTGTCTCTTGATTTCTTGTCAGGGCAACATACTAAACCCTAAACCCTAGATAATTAGGGTTTAGGGTTTGAAGGTTGTTGAGGGTTTTTAACATGTGGGAGTTTTTTACAAACCTCAAACCTTTTAGTTTAATTATTATCTCATGAGGATCTAGGGTTTAGGGTTTAGGGTTTAGGGTTTAGGGTTTAGTCGGGGGCCAGTTCTCTATCATAGCGGTGCTGCAGCAGCTGCTGCAGAAATGCTGCTGCTGCTGCATTTACACCGCGAATCCGCAGCAGCTGCTGCAGCGAGTACAGGCTCACATCCCCTAGTGTACGGACTCCACACTGCAGCAGCAGCAGCAGCAGCAACAGCAGCAGCAGCAGCAACAGCAGCAGCAGGAACAGCAGCAGCAGCAGCACAGGGAATAGCAGTGCAGGATGAAGCAGCAGTGAAGCAGCAGCAGATACTGCGAAAGCAACAGCAGAAACAGCAGCAGCAGCAACAGCAACAAGAGCAGCAGCAGCAACAGCAACAAGAGCAGCAGCAGCAACAGCAGCAGCAGCAGCAGCAGCAACAGCAGCAGCAAGGGTTAACCTCGTGTAAACCTTTTAGAGCCTGGGGAGGCAAAGACAATTCCTCCAGCAGCACGTCATCAGGGCTCCCTGCTGCTTCTTCTTCTTCCTGCTGCTGCTGCTGCTGCTGCTGGTGCTGTTCGTGCTGCAGCTGCTGCTGTTCGTGCTGCTGCTGCTGCTGCTGGTGCTGTTCGTGCTGCTGCTGCTCGTCCTCCTGCTGCTCTTCTTGCTGCTGGTCCTCCTGCTGCTGATCTTGCTGCTGCTGCTGCGGGTCTTCCATCCCCTGCTGCTGCTGCTGCTGCTGCTGCTGCTGCTGCAGCTGCAGTTCTTGCCGAAGCCACTCTTCGGGAGGTAGCTCAGGGGCCTGCAGCAGAAGGGTTTATTAGGGTTTAGGGTTTAGGGTTTAGGGTTTACAAGCTGTTACTAGGGTTTACAGGGTGCTTGCTGCTAGGGTTTGGTAGGGTTTACATGATGTTGTTAGTAATAGGGTTTACAAGATGTTGATGGGTACGGGTTATTAGGGTTTACTAGGGTTTATTAGGGTTTACTAGGGTTTATTAGGGTTTACTAGGGTTTATTAGGGTTTACCAGGGTTTATTAGGGTTTACTAGGGTTTGTTAGGGTTTACTAGGGTTTGTTAGGGTTTGCTAGGGTTTGTTAGGGTTTACACAATGATAGAGGTGGGGATAGGAGTGTTTGAGGGTTTAGGGTTTGTGAGAGCGGACAGCCAGCAGCGTGTTGAGCTGATTAGGGTTTGCTAGGGTTTAGGGTTTAGAGGGTTTAGGGTTTAGAGGGTTTTAGGGTTTGTTATGGTTTAGGCTTTCGAGGGTTTACAGTTTTGGGGGTTTAGGGTTTACGGGGTGTAACAGTCTATGAGGGTTTGTGGCAGGCTAGGGTTTAGGGTTTGTGATGGTGCAGGATTTGCTAGGGTTTACTGTTTGTTAGGGGCTAGGGTTTGTGAGGGTTTAGGGTTTAGGGGTTTACGAGGGTTTAGGGTTTAGGGTTTCTGAGGTTTTAGGGTTTGTATGAGGGTTTATGATTTCGGATTTCTGAGGGTTAAGGATTTCTTAGGGTTTAGGGTTTAGGGCTTGTTAGGGTTTAGGGTTTAGGGTCTGTTAGGGTTTGTTAGGGTTTGTTAGGGTTTACTGGAGGAGAGGTTAGAGGCAAGTAGGGTTTGAGAGCTTCTTCATCGCTTGCAGGTTTTAGATCTCCTCTAAACCCTAGCAGATATACAGGGGGGCCCCCATGAATTTGTTGTTGTCTTTCTGCTTCTCTGTGTTCCGATATCTTCCCCCATCCCGCTGTACATAAACCCTAAACCCTAAACCCTAAACCCTAAACCCTAAACCCTCGGGTTTGAAAGGCGAAAACGCGGAAAGAGGAGGGTTTGGGGAACCGGAGACGCTATAAACCCTAAACCCTAGGAAGGGTCTAGGGTTTAGGGTTTAGGATTAGGGTTTATTATTTGCCATGATGATTAGGGTTATAAGTAGGGTTTACAAATTAGGGTTTAGGATTAGGGTTTACACACAATTAGGGTTCTTCTTCAGAAAACTAGGGTTATTAGGGTTTCTACAGTTAGGGTTTAGGGTTTAGGGTTTAGGGTTTAGGTATTTCCTTGAAGGTTTAGGGTTTAGGGATTGGCTTTAGAATTGTCTTCTCTTCCACTTTTTTTTCTAGGGTTTAGGGTTTAGGGTTTAGGGTTTAGGGTTTAGGGTTTAGGGTTTACCTTTCAGAGTTTTTTCGTTTAGTTTAAAATTACTTTTTAATTATGCGTTTGCATATTTTGTTGATGCTAGGGTTTAGGGTTTAGGGTTTGTCTTTAAGGGTTAATACGTTTTTATTGTTTTTCCCCATTTTTTGTTTATCCTAGGGTTTAGGGTTTAGGGTTTAGGGTTTAGGGTTTAGGGTTTAGGGTTATCACCATTGATATCTTTTTGTTTGTATTTTAAACCTATTTTTTAATTTTTTTTTTGATTTTTTGTCTATCCTAGGGTTTAGGGTTTAGGGTTTAGGGTTTAGGGTTTAGGGTTTAGGGTATACCTTTAAGCTCTTTTTCTTCATTTATAAAATTATTATTTAATTGTTTTTTTGCATATTTTGTTGCTTCTTCAATTTCAATCAGAGAATGAAGAAGCACTTCTTTCGGTGTATGTTTAGGAGATGTCCAAATCTCTAAAACCAATTGCTCCTTAGGGTCTGGAGACTCCATACGTCTGAACACAAACCCTAAACCCTAAACCCTAAACCCTAAACCCTAATCTCTAAAACCAATTGCTCCTTAGGGTCTGGAGACTCCATACGTCTGAACACAAACCCTAAACCCTAAACCCTAAACCCTAAACCCTAATCTCTAAAACCAATTGCTCCTTAGGGTCTGGACACTCCATACGTCTGAACACAAACCCTAAACCCTAAACCCTAAACCCTAAACCCTAAACCCTAATCTCTAAAACCAATTGCTCCTTAGGGTCTGGAGACTCCATACGTCTGAACACAAACCCTAAACCCTAAACCCTAAACCCTAAACCCTAATCTCTAAAACCAATTGCTCCTTAGGGTCTGGAGACTCCATACGTCTGAACACAAACCCTAAACCCTAAACCCTAAACCCTAAACCCTAATCTCTAAAACCAATTGCTCCTTAGGGTCTGGAGACTCCATACGTCTGAACACAAACCCTAAACCCTAAACCCTAAACCCTAAACCCTAATCTCTAAAACCAATTGCTCCTTAGGGTCTGGAGACTCCATACGTCTGAACACAAACCCTAAACCCTAAACCCTAAACCCTAAACCCTAATCTCTAAAACCAATTGCTCCTTAGGGTCTGGAGACTCCATACGTCTGAACACAAACCCTAAACCCTAAACCCTAAACCCTAAACCCTAATCTCTAAAACCAATTGCTCCTTAGGGTCTGGACACTCCATACGTCTGAACACAAACCCTAAACCCTAAACCCTAAACCCTAAACCCTAATCTCTAAAACCAATTGCTCCTTAGGGTCTGGACACTCCATACGTCTGAACACAAACCCTAAACCCTAAACCCTAAACCCTAAACCCTAAACCCTAATCTCTAAAACCAATTGCTCCTTAGGGTCTGGAGACTCCATACGTCTGAACACAAACCCTAAACCCTAAACCCTAAACCCTAAACCCTAATCTCTAAAACCAATTGCTCCTTAGGGTCTGGAGACTCCATACGTCTGAACACAAACCCTAAACCCTAAACCCTAAACCCTAAACCCTAATCTCTAAAACCAATTGCTCCTTAGGGTCTGGAGACTCCATACGTCTGAACACAAACCCTAAACCCTAAACCCTAAACCCTAAACCCTAATCTCTAAAACCAATTGCTCCTTAGGGTCTGGACACTCCATACGTCTGAACACAAACCCTAAACCCTAAACCCTAAACCCTAAACCCTAATCTCTAAAACCAATTGCTCCTTAGGGTCTGGAGACTCCATACGTCTGAACACAAACCCTAAACCCTAAACCCTAAACCCTAAACCCTAATCTCTAAAACCAATTGCTCCTTAGGGTCTGGACACTCCATACGTCTGAACACAAACCCTAAACCCTAAACCCTAAACCCTAAACCCTAAACCCTAATCTCTAAAACCAATTGCTCCTTAGGGTCTGGAGACTCCATACGTCTGAACACAAACCCTAAACCCTAAACCCTAAACCCTAAACCCTAATCTCTAAAACCAATTGCTCCTTAGGGTCTGGAGACTCCATACGTCTGAACACAAACCCTAAACCCTAAACCCTAAACCCTAAACCCTAATCTCTAAAACCAATTGCTCCTTAGGGTCTGGAGACTCCATACGTCTGAACACAAACCCTAAACCCTAAACCCTAAACCCTAAACCCTAATCTCTAATAAGACCAACTGCTCCTTAGGGTCTGGAGACTCCATACGTCTGAACACAAACCCTAAACCCTAAACCCTAAACCCTAAACCCTAATCTCTAACACCAATTGCTCCTTAGGGTCTGGACACTCCATACGTCTGAACACAAACCCTAAACCCTAAACCCTAAACCCTAAACCCTAATCTCTAACACCAATTGCTCCTTAGGGTCTGGACACTCCATACGTCTGAACACAAACCCTAAACCCTAAACCCTAAACCCTAAACCCTAATCTCTAACACCAATTGCTCCTTAGGGTCTGGACACTCCATACGTCTGAACACAAACCCTAAACCCTAAACCCTAAACCCTAAACCCTAAACCCTAATCTCTAATAAGACCAACTGCTCCTTAGGGTCTGGAGACTCCATACGTCTGAACACAAACCCTAAACCCTAAACCCTAAACCCTAAACCCTAATCTCTAAAACCAATTGCTCCTTAGGGTCTGGAGACTCCATACGTCTGAACACAAACCCTAAACCCTAAACCCTAAACCCTAAACCCTAATCTCTAAAACCAATTGCTCCTTAGGGTCTGGAGACTCCATACGTCTGAACACAAACCCTAAACCCTAAACCCTAAACCCTAAACCCTAATCTCTAATAAGACCAACTGCTCCTTAGGGTCTGGAGACTCCATACGTCTGAACACAAACCCTAAACCCTAAACCCTAAACCCTAAACCCTAATCTCTAAAACCAATTGCTCCTTAGGGTCTGGAGACTCCATACGTCTGAACACAAACCCTAAACCCTAAACCCTAAACCCTAAACCCTAATCTCTAAAACCAATTGCTCCTTAGGGTCTGGAGACTCCATACGTCTGAACACAAACCCTAAACCCTAAACCCTAAACCCTAAACCCTAATCTCTAACACCAATTGCTCCTTAGGGTCTGGAGACTCCATACGTCTGAACACAAACCCTAAACCCTAAACCCTAAACCCTAAACCCTAATCTCTAAAACCAATTGCTCCTTAGGGTCTGGAGACTCCATACGTCTGAACACAAACCCTAAACCCTAAACCCTAAACCCTAAACCCTAATCTCTAAAACCAATTGCTCCTTAGGGTCTGGAGACTCCATACGTCTGAACACAAACCCTAAACCCTAAACCCTAAACCCTAAACCCTAATCTCTAAAACCAATTGCTCCTTAGGGTCTGGAGACTCCATACGTCTGAACACAAACCCTAAACCCTAAACCCTAAACCCTAGACCCTAAACCCTAATCTCTAAAACCAATTGCTCCTTAGGGTCTGGAGACTCCATACGTCCGAACACAAACCCTAAACCCTAAACCCTAAACCCTAATGTGCAACGCGAATTCCTCCATAGGTCTGCCCATAAACCCTAAACCCTAATCTTCGACGCTGGCTGCTCCTTAGGATCACGATTCCTTACAATTACAAATCCTTACTCTATAAGACCCTAAACCCTAAACCCTAAACCCTAAACCCTAAACCCTAAACCCTAAGCCCTAACACAGGAAGCCCCTTAGTCTTGCAAATGGCAGGGGCTTTGAACTCAGCCCGCAAAACCCTAAACCCTTGAGAGGCTAAACCCTAAACCCTAAACCCTAAACCCTAACGAAAGTGTAAACCCTAAGAGCCCTAAACCCTAACACTGCTAAACCCTCAATCCCTCACCCCCCCATATCAACAAAGACAGAGTACGATGATCATACAGCACAGATAGAACAGCTACACATTAGGGTTTAGGGTTTAGGGTCTAGGGTTTAGGGTTTAGGGTCTAGGGTTTAGGGTTTAGGGTTTAGGGTTTACTCTTGACACCATCGCGTGCCCATGAGCTTGTGAACAGCAATCCTCATTCTATGACAGGCACTGAAGCAGCAGCTCGTAGGGTACAAATCAAACTCCTGTAGCTGCTGCTGCTGCTGCTGTTGCTGCTGCTGCTGCTGTTGCTGCTGCTGCTGTTGTTGTTGCTGCTGCTGCTGCTTCTGTTTTGTGGGGGGGAAGGCTAGGGGTCTGCGTTTGAAGAGACGATAGCTGAAACCCTCCTCTTCGCGATAGAGTCCTGTAGCCCCACCAGAAGTTCCAAACCCTAAACCCTAAACCCTAAACCCTAAACCCTAAACCCTAAACCCTAGGAGAGTGCTTCCCTCATACAAGTCCTTCAGTCAAAAGCTTTAGCACTCGTCAGTCGGCCGCAGGCGTAGGTGCACAGGGATCGTGAGGGTTTAGGGTTTACGACAACAATTAGGGTTTAGGGTTTAAGGTTTACGACAACAATTAGGGTTTAGGGTTTAAGAGTTTTATTAGGGTTTAGGGTTTAGGTCAGCAATTAGGGTTAAAGGCACAGGGTAAGCATTTTAGATCAGGGTTTAGGGTTTTGATTAGGGTTTAGGGTTTGGGGTTTTGATTAGGGTTTAGGGCTTCCATGTGAATCTAGGGTTTAGGGTTTTGATTAAGGAATAGGGTTTAGGGTATAGATTAGGGTTTAGGGTTTAGGGCATAGATTAGGGTTTAGGGTTTAGGGTTTCGGGTTTTGCTTAAGGTTTAGGGTTTAGATTAGAGGTTAGCGTGTACGTATTTGAGTAGGGTTTAAGGCATATATTAGGGTTTAGGGTTTCAAATTTTGAATAGGGTTTAGGGTTTAGGGTTTAGGGTTTAGGGTTTAGGGTTATTTCTTTACCGTCTAGATCAGCAAGCCATAATCCTCTCCCCCATTCAACTTGAAAATCAAAACATATATTAGAATTATTTTCTATTGTACAAATATAATGTGAGGTGTCTGTACACCTCAGATATGAAGGAAGACGAAGATGCCCCCCTAATAATTTTAACGGGCCTGAGGCTCGTACTCGAATTCGAGATCGTAAATAGGGGAGAGAAGAACGAAGGGGAAGCTGAAAACAATAAACCCTAAACCCTAAACCCTAAACCCTAGACCCTAAACCCTAAACCCTAGACCCTAAACTCCAAACCCGAAACCCGAAACTCTAAAAACGAATTCGAGAACGTAAATAGGGGAGAGAAGAACGAAGGGGAAGCTGAAAACAATAAACCCTAAACCCTAAACCCTAAACCCTAAACCCTAAACCCTAGACCCTAAACTCGAAACCCGAAACTCTAAAAACGAATTCGAAATTGTAAATAGGGTAGAGAAGAACGAAGGGGAAGCTGAATATAAAGAACCCTAAACCCTAAACCCTAAACCCTAAACCCTAAACCCTAAACCCTAGACCCTAAGCCCTAAACTCGAATCAGAGTGCGCAAATAAGGTAATGAAGAACGAAGAGGCAGCTATAAACAAATAACCCTAAACCCTAAACCCTAAACCCTAAACCCTATACGTCGTGGCGAATTCAGCCCCAAACCCTAAACCCTAGGGCGGTCACAGATGCAGCTGGCAGCCCTAAACCCTAAACGTTTAACTCTATGAAGGCTAAACCCTAAGCGCGAGAGAGGTGGGTTGATACCGAAACCCTAAACCCTAAACCCTAAACCCTAAACCCTAGTAATGTTTGAGCCTACACCCTAAAGAACCTGCTACAGCAAACCCCTCCCAGTCCTAAACCCTTTACCTTATGCCTCAAACCCTAATCCTAAACCCTAGAAGCTGTGTGTCTCTGTTTATCTGCGAGTCCCTACAGATCCTTTAGCGTCTAGGGTTTAGGGTTTAGGGTTTAGGGTTTAGGGTTTAGGGTTTAGGGTTTGGCGTACTCCCTTGAGGTTAAGAGCAAGTTCGAGTATATCTTCTCGCATCCCCGGAACGGATATAGCTCCTTTATATTTGCTGCTGCTATTGTTAGCTGCTGTTGCTGCTGCTGCTGCAGCAGCAGCAGCAGCAGCAGCAGCTGCTGCTGCTGCTGCTGGAGGCGCAGCAGCACTTTGTAGCTTTGCAACTTGTGTCTCTCTCTCGATAATTTTTCGGTGTTTCTTCCTGCTGCGGTTGTCTCCTCGCTCATCATCATCACCATCAACAGCAGCAGCAGCAGCAGCAGCAGCAGCAGCAGCAGCAGCAGCAGCAGCAGCAGCAGTGTGTGTATTAGGATGGTGTAGATACACTCCAGTAATCCCATGGCCAGGGCCTCGATGCAAAGCAAAACTTTTTATTAAAGACCCCAAAGTCCATCCTACCCCCAAAGGAAGAGGCCCTATATATAGCTTTTGATAGTATTCACCTAAACATAAACCCTAAACCCTAAACCCTAAACCCTAAACCCTAAACCCTAAACCCTAAACCCTAAACCCTAAACCCTAAATGGTTGTTGTATTAGATATAGGGTTTAAAACATTCTGTAACGAATGAGGAATGTTGAAGAATGTAAACCCCACCTGTAGTCCTTACTAATTCATA
>OY986953.1:3419490-3424490 GCA_963920595.1 Eimeria praecox
AATTCGAGTATTGCATGTTCAAGAGCCGTTAAACCCTAAACCCTAAACCCTTTGTAACGTGGGGTGTTGTGTTGTATTCCTAAACACTAGGGGCTAATCGTATTATTAAACAATTTAGGGTTTAGGGTTTAGGGTTTAGGGTTTAGGGTTTTGTTTGATGGCTGCAGCATGCGCGAGAAGCAGAAGAGCAGCAGCAGCTGCTGCAGCAGCTCGAGCTGCAGTTTGCTGCTGTTAGAGAAGAGCTGCCATTTGTTAAACCCAAAGAAAAAGAACCGTGAGGGTTTAGGGTTTAGGGTTTAGGGTTTAGGGTTTAGGGTTTAGGGTTTGGGGTTTAGGGCTTGCGGGGTATGCTAGAGTACATATGGCTAGCGACGCGCTCCGAGTTTACCGTCTAAAGATAGTTTAGGGTTTAGGGTTTAGGGTTTAGGGTTTAGGGTTTGGGGTTTAGGGTTTAGGGTTTAGGGTTTAGGGTTTAGGGTTTAGGGTTTGTATGATATGTAGGAGTCTTGAAGACCTGCTAGCCAAATACACGAAAGGCGGAGAAAAGAAAGAGAAAGAGCAGCAGCAGCAACAGCAACAGCAGCAGCAGCAACAGCAGCAGGAGCAGCAGCAGCAGCAGCAAGAAGAGAAACCTTCCCTCTTCAGCTTCCTCAAGAAGAGCAGCAGCAGCAGCGGCAGCAGCAGCAGCAGCAACAGCAGCAGCAGCAGCAGCAGCAGCAAAGGCCCCTTGTTGCTTTTGAATCCTGAAGACAGCAGCAGCAGCAGCAGCAGCAGCAGTTCCTCAGCAGCAGCAGCAACAACAACAACAGCAGCAGCAGCAACAGCAGCAGCAGCAACAGCAGCAGCAGCAGCAGCAGCATACGATCGAGCAGCAGCAATGCTACGCTTCAACCCTCGTGTGTCTGCTGGAGAGAAGCTGATGACAGAAGAAGAGTTGCAGCAGCGAGCTAGAAAGAAACTGCTGCTGCAGCAGAAGAAGCAGCAAAGGCTGCAGCAGCAGGAGCAGACACAAGGTACAAACAATAACTAACATTCATAGCTAGGGTTTAGGGTTTAGGGTTTAGGGTTTAGGAGTCAGGAAGCTCTTTACTAGAGGGTTGGGGGCTAAACCCTAAACCCTAAACCCTAAACCCTAGTCTACAGTAAAGATAGCTCAATAAGAAAGCGGCAGTACATCTAGGGTTTAGGGTCTAGGGTTTAGGGTCTAGGGTTTAGGGTTTAGGGTTTAGGGTTTAGGGTTTAGGGTTTAGGGTTTGGGGTTGAATGGGCAGAGGAGGAAGAGCTGAGGAAGCAAGCAGAAGCGTTTTGGAATCAGGGCGAAGACACAGCAGCACCTAGCAGCAGCAGCAGCAGCAGCAGCAGCAGCGACAGCAGCAGCAGCGACAGCAGCAGCAGCAGCAGCAGCGAAGACAGCAGCAGCGGAGAAGAAGAAGAAGAAGATGAAGAGCTGCAAGAGTTGCTGCAGCAGCAGGAAGAGGAGGCCTCGGACGACGAGACAGCAGCAGCAGCAACAGCAGCAGCAGCAACAGCAGCAGCAGCAACAGCAGCAGCAGCAACAGAAACAGAAGCTGAAGCAGCAGCAGCAGCAGCAGCAGCAGCAGCGGAAGAAGAAGAAGAAGAAGAAGAAGAAGAGGCAACAGCAGCAGAAGAAGAGGAAGAAGAAGAAGAAACAGAAGAGAAAGAAGAAGAAGAAGAGACTGCTGCTGCTGCTGCTGCTGCTGCTGCTGCTGCTGCTGCTAGTCCTAACGCAGACAAGAGCAGCGCGTCAGGATCTGCTCCTTCAGCAGCAGCAGCAGCAACAGCAGCAGCAGCAGCAGCAGCTGCTGCTGCTGCTGCTGCTGCTGCTGAGCTGGATAGTGATGATGAGGATCTGACGGAGGAGCAGCAGCAGCAGAAGCAGCAGCAGCAGCAGCTGCTGCTGAACGAGCAGCACGAGTTGCTTCTACCGTATAAACCCTACCTTCCGGATCGAGCTGAGGATACACCTCAATTATTTTCTTCTTGGAGGCCTTCATCCCAGGCAAAGCTTCTTCATAGGTATATAAACCCTAAACCCTAAACCCTAAACCCTAGCTAAACCCTAGCTAAACCCTAGCTAAACCCTAGATGCGGGGATAACGGCTGCACGGCTCAACACAAACCCTAAACCCTAATCTTATACGCGTCATTTAAAACCCTAAACCCCCTATACTATAAACCCTAGTGTTTTCATCGAAACCCTAAACCCTAGGGCTAAACCCTAACCCTAAACCCTAAACCCTAAACCCTAGTTGAGATATCAGGCTATCAATCCTTTGCTATGACTAAACCCTAAACCCTAGCCCAACGCTACTATCCTAAACCCTAAACCCTAAACCCTAAACCCTAGATATAAACCCTCCTTCTTCTACCTACAGATATATAATTATCTATTCTCTCTAACCCAGGACAACCAACCCAAACCCTAAACCCTACCCCCTAAACCCTACCCCCTAAACCCTAAACCCTAGATATAAACCCTCCTTCTTCTGTCTACAGATATTTAATTATCTATTCTTTCGATAACCCTAGATATCTACCGAAGTTGCTGCTGCTGACGAGAGGTTTGCTGCTGCATCTCGTGCTGCAGTGCAGCAAGAACATACGCGAAGGGACAGGTGTCTCCCAAACCCTAAACCCTAAACCCTAATCCTAAACCCTAATCCTAAACCCTAATCGTAAACCCTAGATATAAACCTTAAACCCTAGGCAGGAACATCATCCTAAACCCTAAACCCTAGACGCAGGTCTTAGGGGCTCATCCCCGCAAACCCTACCTAAACCCTAATCGTAAACCCTAAACCCTAAACCCTAATCGTAAACCCTAAACCCTAAACCCTAGCAATTGTCTCTGCTTTTCAGGCATACCTTTCTTTGAGCTGTGGCAGCATCTACAGCGTCCCCTGCTGCAGCTGCTGCAGCACACAGCAGCAGCAGCAGCAGCAGCAAGGTTCTTCAAACCCTTGCTGCTGCGTTTGTCTGCTCGTGTTGCTCCTGTAGACGAGGAGCTGCAGCAGCTGCTGCGAGTAGAGATAGAAGCTGCTGCTGCTGCTGCTGCTGCTGCTGCTGCTGCTGCTGCTGGGGGTAGTGATGGTGCTGCAGCATCTGCAGCAGCTAAAGCAGCACGTGAAGCTACGGATACAGAGGAGCTGCTGCTGCTGCTGCAGCAGCAGCTGCCAGAGCAGCTGCAGCAGCAGCTTGCAGCAGAAATAACTAACCCGCGGTGTATGTTAACTGCTACAGATGTAGCTACACTGCAAATATTGTTTTGTTGCTATCCGCTGCAGCAGCAGCAGCAGCATCGCTTGCTGCAGCTAGCTATTCATGTTCTAGAAGCAGCAGCAGCAGCAGCAGCAGCAGCACAACATTCTAACGTTCAACCTGTCTGTCCCCCCCGTATACGTTTGCAGCTGCGACGCCTGCAGCAGCAGCAGCAGCAGCTGCAGCAGCAGCTGCAGCAACAGCAGCAGCAGCAGCAGCAGCAGGGTAATGAAGAGATCCAGCAGGAACTGCAGCAGAAGCAGCAGCAGCTGCAGCAGCAGCAACAGCAGCTGCAGCAGCAGCTCTCTCCTGCCCCGCTGCCACTGAGCAGGGCAGGCATAGCAGCAGCAGCAGCAGCAGCAACAGCAGCACACGGCTATTTGCTGCAGCAAGAGGCGGGACCACTCAGCAGCAGCAGGGAAACATTTGCTGCTGTCCCTCCTCCCTTGTCTGCTGCTGCAGCGCCTCTTGCTGCTGAGCTGCTGCTGCTGCAGCGGCGTGCTGCTGCTGCAGCAGCAGCAGAAGACGGATGCTTCTTCCCTTCTTCCTTCTGTCTAGCAGCAGCACTGCTGCATACAGCAGCACACGAAATGCTGCGGCTAGGCAGACAGCAGCAGCAGCAGCAAGAGAAGCAGCAGCAAGAGAAGCAGCAGCAGCAGCAGCAGCAGCAGCAGCAAGAGCAGCAGCGCGAAGAAGATGTGCTGCAGCCAGAACTTGAAGAGTCTGTGCTACGTGTCCTGCAGCAGCAGCAACTGCAGCAGCAGCAGCAAGAGCAGCAACAGCAACAACAACAGCAGCAGCAGCAACAGCAGAAACAGCAGCAGCAGCAGCAGCAACAGCAGCAGCAGCAGCAGCAGCAGCAGTGGGAGAGTTGGGCGGAGTTTGGCTTCTCGGTGGCGACCACTACCCTCGCCATGTTCCAAAACCTCGTAAACCCTAAACCCTAAACCCTAAACCCTAACCCCTAGACCCTAGCCCTAAAACCCTAATTTTGACCTCTGTATTCTAATTACAAACCCTAAACCCTAAACCCTAATTAGAGTGTTGAGTGTGATTCAGCATAATCTCCATCTTCCTGGGGGGTTGTATATACCTACGAGCAAAGAAGGGGGTATTAGGGTTTAGGGTTAGGGTTTAGGGTTTAGGGTTTAGGGTTTGTTGTTGTTGACTGTGCTGCAGCGGCAGCAAACCTCTAGTGCCTACATCCCTGCAATGCAGCAGCTGCTGCCAGCCTTACCGCTGCTGCATACGTTGGTGCTGCAGGCTGCTGCTGCAGCACCAGCAGCAGCAGCAGCACCAGCAGCAGCAGCAGCAGCAGCAGCACCAGCAGCAGCAGCAGCAGCAGCAAAGAAAGCTGCAGCAGCAGCTGCTGCAGCAGAGGGAGATGAAGATGAAGATGAGGGAGAAATGTGTGCATCGCCAGCAGCAGCACCAGCAGCACCAGAAGCAGCAGCAGCAGCAGCTGCTGCTGCTGCTGCTGCTGCTGCAGGGGGGAGGGCTTGTTGCTGCTTCCTGCTGCAGCTGCGGTGTCTGTGGCGCTGCAGCGTTGATGCAACTTACGCAATGTTGAAGCCTCTTAGCTTCCAGCAGCACCACCAGAAGGTAAACTCTAAACCCTAAACCCTAAACCCTAATCTTTAAGTCCTGACTCCCTCGAGCAGCACCAACAGCAGCAGCAGCAGCAGTAGCAGCAGCAGCAGCAGCAGCAGCAGCATTAGCAG
>OY986953.1:3431990-3439490 GCA_963920595.1 Eimeria praecox
TTGGGGTTTAGGGTTTGGGGTTTAGGGTTTAGGGTTTAGGGTTTAGGGTTTGGGGTTTAGGGTTTAGGGTTTAGGGTTTAGGGTTTGTGGTTTACAGGTATTAGGGTTTGTACGGCGGCAGCTTCTGCCTGAGGGTTTGCTGCAGCAGTGCACAGCGTCATCTACTACTTCTGCTGCTGCTGATTCTGCTGCTGCTGCTTCTACTGCTGCTGCTGCTGCTGCTGCAGCAGCTGCCTATACACCCGAGCAGTTGTTTGTTGCTGCTCTTACGAGCGCATGCAGCGGTTTGCTGCTGCTGTTGATGATATTTATTTGGGGGGCTTCGTGGGCTTGTATATCTACTGTTGTTGCTGCAGAAGTATATAAACCCTAAACCCTAAACCCTAGACCCTAAACCCTAAACCCTAAACCCTAGGATGGATTGCTTATGTGTAGGGCTGTTTATTGTTAGGTGTGATGATATATGCTCGATTCCCTATTCACATTCATATGGTTTAAGATCTAGGGTTTAGGGTTTAGGGTTTAGGGTTTAGGGTTTAGGGTTTAGGGTTTAGGGTTTAGGGTTTAGGGTTTAGGGTTTGTGTTTCAGGTGTCTCCCCCTCGCCACCGCGCTCTTGGTGTGGGGCTGGCAGGCGCATGCGGTTGGTGTTTAGGGTTATTCCTTCAGCTGTATACGGAGCCTCTGTTAGCTTATCTTGGTGCAGACGGTTAGTCTAGGGTTTTGCTAGGGTTTAGGGTTTAGGGTTTAGGGTTTAGGATTGGGGGTTAGGGGGTAGAGGTGAGGATTAGGGTTTAGGGTTTAGGGTTTAGGATTAGGGTTTATCATAGGGAGTTGCTGATTTTGTATGTTATTAGGGTTTATTAATAGCGGTTGTTCACGCTTCTAGGGTTTAGGGTTTAGGGTTTAGGGTTTAGGGTTTAGGGTTTAGGGTTTGTGTGTTGTGGTACAGTTGGTTTTATGTTTTTTTCTATTTTATCTTTTGTTGTTTTCATCTTCACATTATTTTGTATTCCTGGAGAGAGAGAGACAGAGCTGCATGCAGCGTGCAGCAGCTCGTTAGTAGTCCCTAAACCCTAAACCCTAAACCCTAAACCCTAAACCCTAGTTGTAAACCCTAAAGCATTTTTGTTTGTTGTTCTGGAAGGACGTACAAACCCTAAACCCTAAACCCTAAACCCTTCTTTGTTACGCAGGAATTCAATTTCTCTCTTTTTTGTGTTATATTTAACTTATAATTTAGGGGTTAGGGTTTAGGGTTTAGGGTTTAGGGTTTAGGGTTTAGGGTTTAGGGTGTCTCCCAAGGCCAGATCTTAGTGTAGCCGTCAGCAGAAACATTCGCTGCAGCAGCTGCTGCTGCAGCAACAGCAACAGTAGCAGCAGCAGCAGCAACAGCAACAGCAGCAGCTGCTGCAGCAACAGCAGCAGCAACAGCAGCAGCAGCAACAGCAACAGTAGCAGCAGCAACAGCAGCAGCAGCAGCAACAGCAACAGCAGCAGCAGCAGCAGCAGCAAAAAAAGCAAGGGCTTGAGCGTGTAGCAGCTGATGCGATAGGGATACCAAACCCTAAACCCTAAACCCTAAACCCTAAACCCTTGACAGGGGCGATAGTTGAAGCCGCCTGATGGTTTTATATATATCTGAAGACGTAACAAATCAAACAGATAATTTAATTTAATTTAATTTAATTTAATTTAATTTAATTTAATTTAATTTAATTTAATTAATTAAAATAATTAATTGTGTTTTTATATTTAGATAGATATATTTAATTAATCTAAATGCTAGTACGCGCTTCATCGAGACAGATACGAGGCCATCATCTAGCAGACACAGCAGAATCTGAACAGCCTCAGCTAGCTACAGCTAGCTAGCTGTAGCTAGCTAGCTGTAGCTGGCTAGCTGTAGCTAGCTGTAGCTAGCTAGCTGTAGCTAGGTGAGTGTTGTGAGATTCGGTTAGATGAGGGCTGCTAGTTCGTTGCAGGTAGCTAGCTGTAGCTAGCTGTGTCTAGCTAGATACGTTGTTGCTGTGATGGTTTAGTTAATAGAGGAATAGCTGAGGTGTATGTTGAGGTTTGTATTGTTGTTAGTTTGGGGTGTATAGGCAGCTCTGCTTGCGTGCATGCAGAAGTTTTTGTTTTGGGGCTGTTTGTTTATATTATTGAATATAAATAGAGAATTAAATTATAATTTATATTAAATAAATGTAAATTAATTAATATATATAAATATTTAAATATATTTTTATTTTATTTTGTTTTATTTATTGCCACATCTAACCCCGGTGTTGCTTCAGCAACCGCAGCACGACGGCAGCTGCCTCTGTTGTATTGCTTGGGGTGTATAGGGAGGTTTTAAATTGTTTATATATTTTTAAATATTAATTTTGAGAAATAAATAATAATAAATATAATATAAACGTATTTTTATTCGAATTCATTTGCTCCTGCTATCCTGAGGTGTATAGGCAGCTCCGTAGCTACTGCCTGCTGTACACACAGCAGCAGAAAGCTTTGCTGCTATTGTTGTTTATAATTAAATATAATTTATATATTTTATTTAATTAAATTAACTCAAATATTCTAATTTTATTATCTCCTTCAAATTCTGCCTTTCTTCTGCTGCCACCGCAATGGCAACAGAGGTAAGAACCCAACTAGGGTTTAGGGTTTAGGGTTTAGGGTTTAGGGTTTAGGGTTTAGGGTTTAGGGCTTGCAGGAGCATGCGTCTCAGGCAGAAGCCTTGTTGCTGGAGGTGGGGGCGGAGATGGGCAGGACGCCAGAGGAGATGAGGCCCTTCATTCAAAAGTGAGAGACTAGGGTTTAGGGTTTAGGGTTTAGGGTTTAGGGTTTAGGGTTTAGGATGGAGGGTGTATGGATGAGGGTTTAGGGTTTAGGGTTTAGGGTTTAGGGTTTATGAGGTGTGTCTGTGGGCTCACAGGATCGTGGAAGAGAACTGGCTTGAGACCCGAGGTCAGTCTAGCTTTTGCTGCTGCTGCAGCAGCAGCAGATGCTGCTGCTGCTGCTGTTGCTGTTGTTGCTGCTATAGACTCTGTTGTTGCTGCTGCTACTGCTGCTGCTTCGCTGCTGCTGCTGCTGCTGCTGCTGCAGCAGCAGCAGCAGCAGCAGCAGGTTGCATGAGTTTGCTGTTGGCTTCTGCGGTCTGCATCTTCCATCGAAGCACTTCTTCAGCGTCTAGGGTTTAGGGTTTAGGGTTTAGGGTTTAGGGTTTAGGGTTTAGGGTTTAGGGTTTGTGTTCAGAAAGTCTTGCAGCTTTAACTAACGATCAGTGGAAGACTCTTTCACTTCCTCTTCGTTTAGAAACGGGCTTGAGGGCCCGTCTACACACATCTGCTGCTGCTGCTGCTGCTGCTCCTGCTGCTGTTGCTGCTCCTGCTGCTGCTGTTGCTCCTGCTGCTGCTGCTGCTGCTGTTGCTGAAGCAGCAGGAGCAGCAAAACCAGAGGTGGAAGCCGCATCAGCGAAGGGTGCGTCGTTGCTGCTGCTGTTGGTGCTGCTGCTGCTGTTGCTGCTGCTGCAGTTGCTGCTGTTGCTGCTGCTGCGATCGTTGCCTGCATCAGCTGCTGCTGCTGCTGCTGCTGTTTGCTGCTGCTGTTTCTGCTGCTGTTTCTACATTTGCTGCTATCTTTTAGTTGCGGTGTATCTGCAGCAGCACCGTCTCAGGCTGCGTCGCCCTCTCGGGATCAGCAGCAGCAGCAGCAACAGCAGCAACAGCAGCAACAGCAACAACAACAGCAGCAGCAGCAGCAGCAGGAAGAGTTTAGTATAGAGAGGGGCGATGGCCCCGAAGGTTTTTTCGTTTGTACTATCCACGAAGCTTTGGATGAATTTGAAAGACGGGTCCGTCCTCCTGCTGCTGCTGGTGCTGCTGCTGCTGCTGCTGCTGCTGGTCCTGCTGCTAGTCCTGCTGCTGCTCCTGCTGCTGCTGCTGTTGCTGTAGCTGCTGCTGGTGCTGCTGCTGTTGCTGTTGCTGGTGCTGCTGCTGCAGTAGTAGCAGTAGCAGGAGGAGGAGCAGCAGCAGTAGCAGCAGCAGCAGCAAGAGAGTAGGATAAGCATAGTGTGGTGTAGTCCTGTTGCTGCTGCTGCTGCTGCTGCTGCTGTTCGTGCTGCTGCTGTTGCTGTTGTGCTGCTGCTATTCCCTTTGCTGCTGCTACTGCTGCTGCTGCTGCTGCTGCTGCTGCAGGTAGTAGATAAGGAGGATAGGAAGGAAGCAGTCCGCGTGCTGCTGCAGCTGCTGCTAGGAGTTCTTAATGATCCTGCAGCAGCAAAGAAGAGAAAAGTTAGACTCGCAAATAAAACATTTCAGGCTGCGGTAAACCCTAAACCCTAAACCCTAAACCCTAAACCCTAAACCCTAAACCCTAGATTCAAACCCTCAATATACAAAACTATTTAAGCCAAACCCTCGGTGTAACCGTCAAACCACAAACCTGAAACAAAAACACCTTCTCCCTCTTACCTCCCCCCCAACATCCTAGGGTTTAGGGTTTAGGGTTTAGGGTTTAGGGTTTAGGGTTTAGGGTTTAGGGTTTAGGGTTTAGGGTTTGTGCAGGTTGGTAGGCACCCTGCTGCAGTTAGGGTTTTGCTTTCTGTGGGGTTTGCTGAGGAGAAGGAAGAAGGAGAAAGCTATATCATTCTTCGAGTAGCTTTCTTACAAAGGTTAGACCCTAAACCCTAAACCCTAAACCCTAAACCCTAAACCCTAGATTCTACATGTAAGCCCTAAACCCTCAAGTTTAGTTTGTGGTTAGTTTAAGATCTCGCGACGCAGGCTTCTCATCCCCAAACCCTAAACCCTAAACCCTAACACACAGACACCTGACACGGCCGTGCCAGTTTAGGGTTTAGGGTTTAGGGTTTAATTAAAATATTATATTAGGGTTTACTAGGGTGTAGGGTTTAGGGTTTGCATGCAGGTTAGTGTTATGTTATCGTCTGTTGTCTGAGTTGTCTACATCTTTGGGGCTTTCTTCTAATTTGTTTCTCGCAGACCCTAGGTTCTAGGGTTTAGGATTTCCTAGGGTTTCCTAGGGTTTACTAGGGTTTACTAGGGTTTAGGGTTTAGGGTTTAGGGTTTGCATGCAGGTTAGTGTTATGTTATCGTCTGTTATCTGAGTTGTGTACATCTTTGGGGCTTTCTTCTTCTCCTCTTCCTCGTTGTTATTTCGATCCGTTTGCTAGTAGTATTAGCTCGAGCACAGGCCGCAGGTAACCCTAAACCCTAAACCCTAAACCCTAAACCCTAAACCCTAGTTGTTATAAAACCCTATGAGGGTCTTATTAGCAATCGATAACGCCGTAGAAAACCCTACACTACGTATTTTGAAGAAACCCTTATCATGAACCCTAAACCCTAAACCCTAAACCCTAAACCCTAATACGTCTTTGCAGCTGCCTGAGCACGATGATAATGATGCTGAGGAGGCACTGCAACAGAATATGATGGTCTAGGGTTTAGGGTTTAGGGTTTAGGGTTTAGGATTTGGGTGTTACAGCGGCCTGCCGCCGTCTGCAGCACAAGCAAGAGCAGCAGAAGCACGAGAAATAGAGAGAAGAATTAAAGAGAGGGAAAGACTACTAGCAGTAAACCCTAAACCCTAAACCCTAAACCCTAGGTCCTTAGCTCAAACCCTAGTTGACCCCTGAAGCTTAAACCCCAAACCCTAGACCCATAGCTTAAACCCTAGTTCACCCTCGAAGCCTAAACCCTAAACCTTAAACCCTAAACCCTAAACCCTACCCACAACAAGACCACGAAAATTTAGGGTTTAGGGTTTAGGGTTTAGGGTTTAGGGTTTGTGTCTCAGACAGGAGGAGACGGACTTCCTCCTCCTCTCAATGTACAGGCATTCACTTTAGAAGAAATGAGAAGGAGAGATCGTCAGCAGCAGCAGCAGCAGCAGCAGCAGCAGCAGCTGCAGCAGGAAGAAGATTATGATGAAGGCGGAGGCAGCAGCAACCTCCTTACAGCAGCAGAAATCGCTCGTATCAAAGAGGTACGATCGCGGTCCTAGGGTTTGGGGTTTACTGGGGTTTACTAGGGTTTGCTAGGGTTTACTATTGTTTGCTAGGGTTTACTAGGGTTTACTAGGGTGTCCTAGGGCTTCCTAGGGTTTACTAGGGTTTACTAGGGTGCCCTAGGGCTTATTAGGGCTTACTAGGGTTTCCTAGGGTTTACTATTGTTTGCTAGGGTGCTCTGGGGCTTCCTAGGGTTTGCTAGGGTTTACTATTGTTTATTAGGGTTTACTATTGTTTGCTAGGGTTTGCTAGGGTTTACTAATGCTTCCTAGGGTTTACTAGGGTTTACTAGGGCTTCCTAGGGTGCCCAAGGGCTTCCTAGGGTTTACCAGGGTTTACTAGGGTTTACTAGGGTTTACTAGGGCTTCCTAGGGTTTCCTATTGTTTGCTAGGGTTTACTATTATTAGCTAGGGTTTACTAGGGTTTTCTAGGGTTTACGTGTATGGTATTGTAGGTTTTTTCAAAGGAAGGTCTTCGTTTTAAATCGCGTTTGAAACAACAACTTGATAATCTCGAAAAGAAGAAGATATTTAGATATTGTTGTTTTCGTATTCTTCTTCCTGATGCGGTTGTTTTACAATTTAATTTTGCTGCGAATAATACAATTAAATTTGTTCGAGATACAGTTATACAGGTAGATAAGAGGTTGGGGTTTTATAGTTATATTTATATTTATATTTAGATTTAGATTTAGATTTATATTCATAGTTATAGTTATATTACTATTTGTATTTATATTTATATTTATATTACTATTTATATTTATATTTATATTTATATTTATATTGATATTGATATTTATATTTATATTTATATTTATATTTATATTTATATTTATATTTATATTTATATTTATATTTATATTTATATTTATATTTATATTACTATTTATATTTATATTTATATTTATATTTATATTTATATTTATATTTATATTTATATTTATATTTATATTTATATTTATATTTATATTTATATTTATATTTATATTTATATTTATATTTATATTTATATTTATATTTATATTTATATTTATATTTATATTTATATTTATATTTATATTTATATTTATACTTATATTTATATTTATATTTACATTTATATTTATATTTATATTTGTATTTATATTTAGGGTAGGGTATGTTAGTTTAGTTTAATTTAATTTGTTTAGGTTTGTCTTTGTTTGTTTGTTTAGTTTTTATATTTATTTTATTTTATTTTATTTTATTTTATTTTATTTTGTTTTATTTTATTTTGTTTTATTTTGTTTTGGTTTGTCTTTGTTTATTTTTTATTTTATTTTATTTTATTTTATTTTAGTGTAGTTTAGTTTGTTTTGTTTAGGCTTGTATTTGTATATTTTATTTTATTTTATTTTATTTTATTTTATTTTATTTTATTTTATTTTATTTGGATTTGTTTTATTTATGTTTTTCAATTTTTATTTTTAATTTAATTTAATT
>OY986953.1:3446990-3451990 GCA_963920595.1 Eimeria praecox
TATTTATATTAATTAAAGCCATTATAATATATATATATATATATATACATCATAGCTTCTCCCCCTCCCCCTTAGCTAGCAGGGATAGGCGCACGGCTATCTGCGATTTCTGTGTATATTTGTTACGTTTGAAACACAAATAAATAAAATTATTATATTATATTTAATTCAATTATATATTTTAATATAATTAAAAACATAAATATAACAAATTATAGAAACAATAAGAGAGAGAGAGAGAGAGAGAGAGAGAAGAGACAGAGTGCGGCTTACAGGGGGAGGTTTATCTTCGGCCTTGTCTAGCATATCTAAAGTGCCGCATATATAATACAATAAATATAATTTAATATAATAATAAATAATATTATATATTATATTATAGTATAGTATAGTATATAACCCTCTATTCATCATATTAAACGTCCCCTCTTCCCACTGTCTCCTTAGATACACCTGAAGAGACAGGAGACAGACAGAAGAGAAAAAGACATATCAGAAGCTGCAGCAGCAGCTGCAGCAGCAGCTGCAGCAGCAGCAGCAGCAGCATACTACACTTATCTGCAACTGCTGCAGCAGAAAACAAGTAGAAATCTATACAAGGGCAGCCTCCATCAGACAGTCTTAGATCTATTCGACATGCTCGGGTGTATCTGCATGTAGTGTCTCTTGTCTACAACAAGAGAGAAAATAATTCTACAAGTAGCATCAGCAGCATCAGCAGCAGCTGATGTTGTTGTGATAGGAGACACATCAGCAGCAGCAGAGACAGCAGCACAGCTGCCGCTGCTGCAGCAACACGGCAGCTGTGCTGCCAGTTGTCCTTGCTGTTGCTGTTGTTGCTGCTAGTATTGTTGATCTTGCTGGCCTTTCTCTTCCTGCTGTTATTAGTCTAATTGCTGCTCCTGCTGTTGCTGGTGCTGCAGGTGCCTAGAGCTTAAGCTTCCGTAATAACCAAACACTTAACTACTTTTCACAACAACCTGCTGCTCTTCTCCCCCAGCCTCCAAATGTCTTAGATGTCACCGCTATCTGAGGGGGTGTATGTGTCGAGACACCACAAACAAGCCTGCTGCAGCTTGTAGCGTAAGTCGCTGCTTGTGGGGCTGCAGCTAAGCTGTGCATGCACGGACAACCCATGTCGCTTTTGCTGCATGCAACAGCTTAGGAGACAGAAACACAAACTGTCTCTAAACACTTTCTTGATGTCTTGATGCTCCGCTCTCAGTATTCGAACAAGTTGAGATACGAGGAAGAAAATAGATTGATAATTAAGTGCGAGAGAAGTAGAATAAAGAGAGGAGACGGTTTAATTGAACTTGCTTCGCCTTAAGAGCATTATACACCTGAGTATTTAGCTGTATATACACCTGAAGGAATTAATATGAACACACGTGAGTGTATGTATATGAATACATGTGAGTGTCAGGTGTACACACACAACCGGGTGTATGTACACAGTACACCCCAGGTGTACGTACATCATTTTGTTTCTGCTGCTCCAACGCTGCGTCTCCTGCTGCTGCCGAATGGCCTTCAGATTCAGAGGAGGAGATTCAGCTGCTGCTGCTGCTGCTGCTGCAGAGACATTGGAGAGAGACACTAAGTCTAAAACGCTAATTTGCTGCATGCAGAAAAAGATAGTGCTTCTCATTTAACTGCTTCTTTGTATCCTGTATCTGCTGCAACTGTTCCTGCACATTCTCGTTAAACACAATTTTGTCTTAACTGTTTATATCTATTCACTTTTTATTTATTACATATTCGAAGCGGTGATTCAACTGTGGCTGCAGTGAGTCAGCTTTATTAACGAGTCTCAGGAGCATATCGATATTGTCTAGGGTTTAGGGTTTAGGGTTTAGGGTTTAGGGTTTAGGGTTTAGGGTTCCGTGTTGTTAGGGAACTCATGTGTCTGCCATCGAGATGTGCATGCGAATTTGTTAAAACGTATCATCAAAACCACATGGAGAATCGACAGGCAAATCCGTTGAAGATCGAATATTTCATCGACTTAGATATCAGATAGTTTTATTTTGTTAGGGTTAGGGTTTTGTGTTAGGGCCTGCATGCGTTGCCTCTCATCCTCCTTCTTCCTCAGCAATAGATTGTCTCTAATCGTGCTAGTGTATAGACACTCTCTGTCCCCTTCAGGATGCAGAGGCTCTTGTTCTACAGAACGAAGCTGAAGGCTAACCATAGAGTGTGGCAGAGGGAGGGGTGTACACGTCCAAGAGAAGGGGGGAGGGAGGGGAGGGCAGAGGGAGGCTCGGGGTTCTTAGCGAATGAAAACAAAACGTATGAAAAACTCTTCCTTCAATTGTAAACATTTCTCCTGTTCTTCGGGTGTTAACGGGATCGATCCCCCTAAGTTTGCGATCGTTGTAAGGTTATAATGAAGAAGGGCATGCATGCATGTCTTTGTTTTTTTTCTTCTTTTCTGTGGTGTCTCCCTTCCTCATAGGAGACTGATTCATCTCTCTCATCGTAGAAGACTTAAATGCTTCTAATTCTTTCTCTCATCACTTCTTTCTCACGTAGACGTTCACGTTCATATTGCCGTTTGGACGCCGCATATTCTCCCTCCCTTCCCCTGAGTCTCTCCTGCTATGTTTAAAGTCTTTTGGGGGGGAGTTGATAGAAGAGGAAGGCCTCGGAGCATGATAATAAGAACAATTTCTAAATTTAACATAATGTTCACGCCCATAGACTCACCAAATATCGTATCCTCTGTCTCCCCAGAGGTGTAATCGCAGAGAGGCCCCTGAGAGAGATTGCACCAATAAAGGGCCCCACAGGTTGTGTCTCCTCTTCGTAGCTTCAGATATCCGATCCCCTTTGTAGTTTCTGTCAAGGAGCACGATCAATTCCTGGCCGTTCTTAAGGACTTGTATAACTAAGGAGTTGATTTGATGAGGCTTTGACTCTGCATCACTACACTCTTCCTCCCCCCTTCACTTTGCCGAGAGTTGCAGGGGCGAGAGAACGTTTCCCTAATCGCCTTATTTATTCTTTTGTTGAGGCTGTTCAAATTCTTCTTTCTCTAATCCCCTGATCTTTCTCTTGCTCCTACAATCTCGAATAATGGTATATTAAACAAGACAGGTGTGTATTTAGCTACCTCCCTCCGGATTTTCTGAGAGGTAAATTGACTGCCTGCTGTCGGTTGCAGCCTTTCTTCCTTTTCTGTGTGTGTAGCTTGCATTAATACCATGCAAATCAATCGATTGTATATCTGTACACTTCTTTCTTCTAACCTAGAACGGTGGAGCTTCTGCTTCCCTCTCTTTGATGCTTTAACACTCTACAATCTCAGCGATTTCTACTCTTTCAGCCCCTAGTTGTCTCTGCCTGCCCCTCTTCGGGGACAACCCTGCCCTGCTGTGTACCATTAATGCAGACGTTCAAAATCTATCGTTTAATTTCTCTTCACCAATTAACCCTCCACTGACAGATTCCCTCGTTCAAGTTTTATTGGTTTTGCTATACCCGACTCTCTTGTCCCTCTAGGAGTAGACTTGCTTCTCAGTGCCTGTATAAAGAACTTCATAGTTTGGGTGTGCTCGGAAGAATTAGTATCACTTCTAAGATATATATATATATATATATATATATATATATATGTATATATATATATATATATGTATATATATATATATATATATATATATTCCTTTCTAGTAAAGAGGATGCTACTAGCAGCTGCAGCTCTTCAGGTGCACTTTGTAGATAAGAGCAAAACCGCAAGAAAAACGAAGATATCTTCCACTCTCCCTGCATCATCTTGCTCGCTATATCTTGAAGTTCAGCAACGACGGAGACAATTTTTATGGCTATTCCCGTTGTTTTAAATACACGTTCAGATGGACGGGAGGCGCATTGTTTGATTGTTTTGTTGTTGAGAAGAGACACCCAGCCCTTCATCGTCTTTCTAGAAGGAGACACATCCTGAACAATCTCTGTTTTGCAAGAGAAGAGACAGCCCGACAGCTAATTACAAACACACACTTCAGAGAGTATGAAGATGTGTTTTGTTAGCCTCTAACAATTATTTCTATGCTTCAGGCAGCCCTGCAGTAGAGACAAAACGTGTGGTGCTACTAAGTATATCGAGGGTCCTCGATCATAGCTGAAGGCCCCCGTAAGTTGCATCAGAGTCAAAGACTTGTTATGAAAATGATTATTTAAGAAAGTAGATGGTTGGGCCTCTTGACTTCAGGTGTCTTTACCAAGGATGTCTTAGACAAGGGGGCGCCTGATACGAGCTACAGCTCATCTTGCAGCAGCTAGTGCTGCAGCATCAATTGCTGCAAGGCAGCCCTATTTGCATGCGTAGCTAATCCCTGTATGGTGATGTTGCCTGATGTGTGGGGCTGGCATCCCTACGTGTTCGTAGGCTAACTATGAAGGATCAAGGACGGGTTTCGAGACAGTTTGAACTTCAGTGTACAATGTTAGTGCATGCAGAACAGATACAATGATCGAAGATGCATGTATGCATGTGTGGATGTCACGCAGCATTTGCTGCAGCAACTTTCGTTGAAGCCCATAACAAATCTGCCGATGTCTCCAGCTAGCAGGCCTTGGGGTTGCTGTGTCTAACAAGTCTGCTATCTGTAAGAGAAGCCATCTCTACGTCTGTCTTTTCTAATTCTTAATTAAGTATTTGTCTCTACGGATAATCCTAACATTCTTCGACTCAGCTCGAGGACTGCCGCTACAATCTCTCTTTTACTGTAGCCTCTAATGTTGTAGATTAGAGAGGAGACAGTTGTTAAGCATTTGTTATTTGGCCCTTCAAACTAACTCTGCACATAAGTAGATAAACTAGCAACATCAGCATTATCTGGAGGATAGAGTCTAATCAAACTCTTTCTTTCTTTTTTGAAGCTCAATTCTTGATAAAATGTTTACAGAAAAAATATAAACATTTTCGTATTTATCTCGCAAAGTGTATTTATAACTAATGAATAAGATATATATACACACAAGGTCTTACAGGAGGG
>OY986953.1:3474490-3479490 GCA_963920595.1 Eimeria praecox
TGCTGCTGGTGTTGTTGCTCGTGGTGGTGCTGCTGCTGCTGCTGTTGTTGTTGGTGTTGCTGCTGTTGTTGTTGCTGCTGTTGTTGCTCGTGGTGGTGGTGGTGGTGCTGCTGCTGCTGATGGTGTTGCTGCTGTTGTTGCTCGTGGTGCTGGTGTTGCTGCTGCTGCTGCTGTTGTTGTTGTTGCTGCTGTTGTTGCTCGTGGTGCTGGTGATGCTGCTGATGGTGTTGCTGCTGTTGTTGCTGTTGCTGCTCGTGGTGCTGCTGCTGGTGCTGCTGTTGCTGCTGCTGTTGTTGCTGCTGCTGCTGCTGCCCTTTTGTGGGTGTTGCTGCTGTTTGGTTGTTGCTGTTTTGTTTTTGCTGCTGCTGCTGCTGTTTTGTTGCTGCTGCTGTTGTCGCTATTTTGTTGCTGCTGCTGCTGCTGTTTTGTTTTTGCTGCTGCTGCTGCTGCTGCTGTTTTGTTTTTGCTGCTGCTGCTGCTGTTTTGTTTTTGCTGCTGCCTGTTTGTTGTTTTTGTGTCTTCTTTGTTTTTCCTGATTGATGAGTTGTTATATTTTAATTAATTTAATTTAATTTATTATTTATAATTAAACAAACACTAATATTTTTATTTCTAGTATTTTATTAACATTTTTTATTTAATATTTATATTTATTTATTTATTTATTTATTTTATTATTTTATTTTATTTATTTATTTACCTACTTATTTTTAATTTTATTTATTTGCTTATTGTATTCATTTATGTATCTACTTGTTTTATTTTATTTATTTATCTTCTTTTATTTATTTTATTTATTTTATTTATTTTATTTATTTTATTTATTTTATTTATTTTATTTATTTTATTTGTTTTGTTTATTTTATTTATTTATCTTCTTTTATTTATTTTATTTATTTTATTTATTTTATTTATTTTATTTATTTTATTTATTTTATTTATTTTATTTATTTTATTTATTTTATTTATTTTATTTATTTTATTTATTTTATTTATTTTATTAATTTTATTTCTTTATTTATTTGTAGATAATTCAACGAATAAGTCGTAGACAATTTCCAGATCCTAAATTTAATGATGAGGAGATTATACTAGAAGAAGATAGAACAGACAGGTACAAATAAATTGAGGTGTATATACACCACAAGTTGTTTGTATTTGTTTTATATTTGTTTGTTTGTATTTTTATTTGTTTCTATTTGTTTGTTTCTATTTTTATTTATTTGTTTTTTTTATTTTGTTTTTTGGTTTTGTTGTTTGAGAATGTCTGATTATTCGCTTAGGTTTGTTTAGGGTTTAGGGTTTAGGGTTTAGGGTTTAGGGTTTAGGGTTTGGGGTTTTGATTGGCCTATCGTTCGTCTTCCTCCCTTTCCTTTTCCCTTCCTTTCTATTTCATTTTGTTTGTTTTGTTTTAATTAAATAATAATTAATTAAACAATAATTAATTAAATAATATAATATAATAATAAATAATATAAATTAAATTATAATTAAATAATAATTAATTAAATAATAATTAATTAAATTATAATTAATTAAATTATAATCCTAACAAACAATTTAAACAAATAAAAAATAAGTAAATGCCTTCATCTTTCTATCAGAGTATTTTATTTAACAACATCTCCTCAACTATAAACAATAAATAAATAAATAAATAAATAAATAAATAAATAAATAAATAAATAAATAAATAAATAAATAAATAAACTAATTAATTAATTGTTTTTGTTTGTGTTTAGTATGTTTCCTATGAAGAATCTCCCCCCTAAGAAAGCAGCATTCCTCCCTTCAGCATTTGAACAGAAAAAAATAAATAAATATATTTCTATGATACGTAGCGGGCGCCCAATTCGTCCTGCTGCTATTACAGCAGCAGCAGCAGCAGCAGCAGCAGGTCCCGAGCCTCTTAAGGATATATGGGGAGATAATATATTTTCTTCTCTACAAAAAAATAAATTTGATATTACTGCTAAAGCCCCAAAAATACCGCTTCCAACGCATGCAGAAAGTTATAACCCGCCAGAAGAATATCTATTCACACCCAAAGTACAACTAGGGTTTAGGGTTTAGGGTTTAGGGTTTAGGGCTTAGGGTTTGGGGTTCATGGCTGGGGGTTAAAAGGTTAGAATTTGGGGTTTAGGGTTACGCTTTCGCGGATTGGGGATGAGGGTTTAGGCTTTTGGGGGTTTAGGCTTTTGGGGGTTTAGGGTTTAGGGTTTAGGGTTTAGGGTTTAGGGTTTAGGGTTTAGGGTTTGTGTTTAGGAAGAGGAGGAGTGGCGGGCCTTGCCTCCTGAGGAGCGTCCTCTTTCTTTTATTCCTCGTAAATTTTCTTCTTTACGAACAGTTCCGGTGTATGCGCAGCTCCTACAGGAAAGGTAAACCCTAAACCCTAAACCCTAAACCCTAAACCCTAGAAGTTGCTGTATATATACATACAGTGTCTTCCCGAAGTGTATAAACCCCCAAACCCCACCCTAATAATTTCTCTTCTCCGTATATCTAAACATAATTTCCTAGGATAACCTCAAATATCTAGGGTTTAGGGTTTAGGGTTTAGGGTTTAGGGTTTGGTATGTGTGTGTGTGTGTGTGTGTGTGTCTGTGTGTGTGTGTTTAGATACAATCGTTGTTTAGATTTATATTTATGTCCCCGTTCAATAAAACAACGTATGAATGTTGATGCTTCTTCTCTTCTCCCCCAACTTCCTTCTTCTTCTTCTTTAAAACCCTATCCCTCAACTCCTTCTCTTTTCTATTTGCCTCTGTCTCTGTATGCACAGAGACTGCCTCTACCTCAACCTCTTCGAGGTTTCTTGCTTCCATTTGATGATGAGAAAAATAAAATAATACAAAATAAACTGGCAGCAGACAGCAGCAGCAGCAGCAGCAACAGCAGCAACAGCAGCAGCAGCAGCAGCAGGAGGAGTTTGTTAGAGCCGGAGGGAACAGCGGTACGGGTTGTTGCTGCTGATAGCTCTGGGTTTTATGTTGCTGCTGGCAGCAGCGATGGCTGTCTTCGTGTCTTTGAGGTTTCTACAGGAAGAGTTGTTGCTGCGCTGCTGCTGCAGCAGCAAATCACAGCAGCAGCATTCCATCCTAGGCTTCCTATTCTTGCTGCTGCTGCAGCAGAACAGCTGCTGCTGCTATGTTTAGATTCCCCTCTATTTGATGAGGTGTCTCTACAGCAACTCAGTACAGCAGCAGCAGCAGGAGCAGCAGCAGCAGCAGCAGCAGGACCTGCAAAGAAGAAACGTTCTGCTGCTGCTGCTCCAGCAGCAGCAGCAGCAGCAAAAGCAGCAACAGCAGCAACAAGTGAAGCGGAAGAAGGAATGCCAGAAGGGGCTTCTACTGAATCAGGAGAAACAGCAGCAGCAGCAGCAGCAACAGCAGCAACAGCAGCAGCAACAGCAACAGCAGCAGGAGAGACAACTAACACCAGAGCATTAATTGAAGAGGCGATGGATCTGCTGCTGCTCCGAACAGCAACAAACGAAGAGTTGCCGGACTTGTTGCGTACAGCGGAAGCAGAGACAGCCGCCAGCAGCAGCAGCAGCAGCAGCAGCAGCAGCAGCAGCAGCAACAGCAGCAGCAGCAGCAGCAGCAGCAGGGATCCGTATGTTGTTGAGGCTGCTGTAGGAGAGAAGTTGATTGGCTGCTGGCAGCAGGTGTCTCTGCGTCACGCAAAGACAGCGTGGAAAGCAGCAGCAAAGGAGCTGCAGCAGCAGCAGCAGCAGCAGCAGCAGCAGCAGCAGCAGCAGCAGCAGGAAGAGGAGGAAGCACACGAGCTAACTCTGCTGCTGCGAGGAGTTAGACGAGCTGTATTCATTATGCATAGCTCTCCCATATTACAACTGCGGTGGCATCATAGAGGTGTGTCTCTCTTCTTATTCGTTTATTCTGTCTCTTCTATTCTTCTGTCTCTTCTTCTTTTCTTCTGTCTCCTCTTATTCTTTTATTCTGTCTCCTCTTATTCGTTTATTCTGTCTCTTCTTTTATTCTGTCTCTTCTTATTTTCTACTGTCTCTTCTTCTTTTATTCTTCTGTCTCTTCTTCTTTTATTCTTCTGTCTCTTCTTCTTTTATTCTTCTGTCTCTTCTTCTTTTATTCTTCTGTCTCTTCTTCTTTTATTCTTCTGTCTCTTCTTATTTTCTACTGTCTCTTCTTCTTTTATTCTTCTGTCTCTTCTTCTCTTATTCTTCTGTCTCTTCTTCTCTTATTCTTCTGTCTCTTCTTCTTTTCTTCTGTCTCTCCTCTTCTTTTCTTCTGTCTCTTCTTTTATTCTGTCTCTTCTTTTATTCTTCTGTCTCTTCTTCTTCTTTTATTCTTCTGTCTCTTCTTCTTTTATTCTTCTGTCTCTTCTTCTTCTTTTCTTCTGTCTCCTCTTCTTTTATTCTTTTGTTTCTTCTTCTTCTTTTCTTCTCTCCCTTCTTCTATTCTTCTGTCTCTTGTTTAATTGTTTTATTCTTCTGTTTCTTCTTCTTTTATTCTTCTGTCTCTTCTTCTTGTTTTATTCTTCTGTCTCTCCTCTCTCTCTCTCTTTCTCTCTCTCTCTCTCTCTCTCTCACTCACTCTCTCTCTCTCTCTCTCTCTCTCTCTCTCTCTCTCTCTCTCTCTCTCTCTCTCTCTCTCTCTCTTTCTCTCTCTCTGTCTCTCTCACTCTGTCTGTCTATTTTATTTACTGTCTCCTTTGTCTCTTTCTGTCTCTCTCTGTCTCTTTCTGCTTCTTTCTGTCTCTCTTTGTTTTCCTCTGTTTCTTTCTCTCTCCTGTCTGTTAAACATCTACATCTATCTCCTTCTGTCTCCTTCTATCTCCTTCTGTCTCCTTCTGTCTCCTTCTGTCTCCTTTCTTTTTATTTCTGTCTCTTCTTCTACTGTCTCCTTTCTTTTTGTGTTTATATTTTTTATATTTATATTAAATTATTTTTATATTTATCTCTTCCTAAGTAAACCCTAAACCCTAAACCCTCGTGTTTATTTTATTCACATATTTAAACCCTA
>OY986953.1:3486990-3494490 GCA_963920595.1 Eimeria praecox
TAAAAAAAATCAAACAAACCCAAATAAGAGAAAGAGAAACAAAATCAAATAAACAACAACCTATTTATTTATTTATTTATTTATTTATTTATTTTCTAAACAATCAATTAAATAAATATAAATAGATATAAACCTAAAATAAATTAAATATATATATATATATATAAACCTACAAGAAGATAAGCTTCAATCCTTTGTGAATGCTCGGGTCCTAGCTGTCTTCCTACTCCCCCAGGCCCTCTAATAACGAGGGGTATATTAAACTGCCCCCCACTTGTTGCTCTTAACATTCCCGCATTGTTTGATATTTGATTAAACCCCAACAACAGAAACCCGAGATTCATACCTTCTACTATTGGTCTTAAACCATGAAGAGCTGCACCTACACCTAAACCTAAGAAGGTATTCTCACATATTGGGGTGTCTAGACACCGCAAATTACCAAAACGATAATGAAAATCCCGAGTTGCTTTGTATGAACCCCCATAATGACCTACATCTTCCCCTTAGAAACAAATACCACAAACCCTAAACCCTAAACCCTAAACCCTAAACCCTAAACCCTAAATTATAAATTATAAATTATAAATTATAAATTATAAATTATCATTATATATGGGAATGGGAAGAGGATATACGATACGAGAGATGTATGTGGGGTTTAGAATAAATACAAACGGATTACGCTGTAGCCTTATCGAGGCAATTATAAAAATCTAACCCTAAACCCTAAACCCTAAACCCTAAACCCTAATATTTTGTGTGTTGGGTGCATGACGGTTTGGAGTTGAAGTTTAGGGTTTGTGTTTTCTGGTGTAGATAGCATAAAGTTTGAGGTTCTCTCCTTCAGTCTGTTTACGACCTAACTAAAACCTAGGGTTTAGGGTTTAGGGTTTAGGGTTTAGGGTTTACCTATAACACAAACCCTAGGGTCTCTCTCCATCTCCTCAGCCATCGCCATATGCAGGGCCTGATATAAAGATCTCTTGACTGTCCAGTCCTTCACACTTCTCCCATTAACATATTCTCCCGAAACCACAGCTTCACCCTGTACAGACACCCCAAACCCTAAACCCTAAACCCTAAACCCTAATAAACCCTAAACCCTAAACCCTAAAACATTAACCCTAAAATACAAACCCTTAACGCTAAACCCTAAAACCCAAACCCTAAACCCTAAAACCCAAATACCTAATGACACACAATAAAATTCAAGTCCTAAACCTCAAACCCTAAACCCTAAACCCTAAACCCTAAACCCTTGTGGCTAGTAGCAAACAGGATATCCTAAACCCTAAACCCTTGATACTTATAGATCGAGATGCACATACACCCCAGCTAAGAAGAGCTCAAACCCTAAACCCTAAACCCCTCCCAAAGTACAACGCTCTTAAAATACAAATCCTAAACCCTAAACCCTAAACCCTAGCTTCCACCTAAACCTCTCCCGAGCGCGGTCCCTGAAGCTACATCCCCTCCACTTTCGAGCGTAAACCCTAAACCCTAACTCTAAACCCTGAAGAGTGTGTCTTTGAGTTTGTCTAATCTGTCTGTATTTTTCTGATTAGGGTTTAGGGTTTAGGGTTTAGGGTTTACTTGTGTTTGTTGAGCTTTTAGGGTTTGAAGGGGTTTATTATTGAAACGATGAGAAGAGACAGGGAGAAGAGAAACAGGGGCAACAGCCCCTGTCTTATAATTATTTAATATACGGAAGGCTATCACATCATATTTAGGAGAGAGAAGAAAAACCAAAATAAATAAATTAAATAAAATAATGAGGCCCTTCATGGCTGTTAAGGAGAGGGGAGGGAGGGGGAAACAATCTAAACCCTGTACAGTCGAATCAGCTAGCTTAGAATTGAGGGTTTGAGTTTCATACAACACACAAAAATACAAAACCCTAAACCCTAAACCCTAAACCCTAAACCCTAAACCCTACACCGCCCAGAGACACAGGACCTAGCACAACAACAAAACCCTAGACAACACGAGAGACAGACAGAGAGAGAATCAAACAAACCCTTGATCCTCCCAAAACACATTTCCCTAAACTAAAAACACCCGTATTACCAACAACTCAAACCCTAAACCCTAAACCCTAAACCCTAAACCCTAAACCCTAGCTGGAGTTGTCGGCCGCCGCTCGGGGAGCTGGAAGCCTCAGCCCTACAGACCACTGTCTGATCCTCTGTCTTCGTCTTTTTATATTTAAATACAAATAATAAAAGTAGTTTTCCTTTATCAATTAATTTTTTTCTTGTATTCAGGTGTACGTACGTACACCCCACGCACTCCACTGCGAGGCAGTCGTGCCACAGTTACGGTGGTATAGACAGGAGGATACAGCTTGCTGCATGTATTTAATTTATTTATATTCTTTCTTTTTTTGTTTATTTATTGTTTCCTAGATATTAGAAATGTGCTCTTTTATAGTGTCGAGATAGCTGTGGGGAACGGCAGACCGAGCCACCTGTCACCTAAACGGGGTGTACGTACAGCCGCCAGACCCACAAGACAGTTTTATTTATTTATTTATTTTATTATTACGTTTTCACTACAGCATTAATTGAGCTGTATACAGAGCTAACGCCGCTGCAGAGCTACACGCAGACATCCTCAACCGTAGGGCCAAGTCTAGCTAGCCACAGCTAGCTGCAGCTAGCTAGAGATAGTTGCATCTAGATACAGGTAGCTGCAGCTACATACAGCTATTTAAAGTCGGTCATGTTAAGGGGCCACTAAGAAGGGAGGGCAAGGCTTTAGAAACAACTTTCTGCGGAGGCGTAACGAATATCGGGGCTGTTGATGTCACCACCTCTGGGAAAAGGAAGCGAAGGCAGGCCACAGCAGTGCAGTGCTGCGCATGCAAAATCGAATGAACTAGCAGACAGGCGCATGCAGGTCTTTGTTGACCCAGCAGCTCATACACTGTGTAATTGCAATAGTATCCAGGGACATGGGGGACTGCAGAAGCAAGACTTCAAGCAGAGCCCTCAGAGAATCCAACTACCTGACTCGTACGCTAAGTGCTGCATGGTGAGAGTAAAAAAACTGGGAAAACACACAAATGGTTGTACTACCGTCACTTGTCTGATATTCCAACTTCGTCATAAAGGCCAGGCCTTGCTAGTGATATATGCGATACGCTGAGAAGTAGATGATGCAAGGAGCCACACCACATCAGTCTATTCCTTCCAGCATTTACAGCAGCTGCTCTTCGTCTATGGCAGATAAGAAAGAATCAGGGGCACGATAAAATAATAGTAATAAAATGAAGATACACTTGAAAACTGAATAATATGATACAGGATACAAGGCATCTCCGTGTTACCAGCTGTAATTATAACAGATTCACCACGAGATAATCATTGACATACCTTCGGTTCCTCATTGGAAAGATCATTTGCGGCCTCCAGACGACACTATTGAAGGCTAAGTGCCGGGAAGCTATGCGACGCTCATCCATCAGAGCTTCCTATCTCCGGTTTTCCTTTTTTGCATCAATTATTGTTAAAACATTCGAATCAGTGTCTCAGAAGTAAAAGGTGACGAGAATCCAATGCAACAAAGAGGCCCCTTCGGAACGGGAGGGAGAAACACGTGCTCACCTGGTCGTCTTGCTAAGGCCATCATGTGGGGATGCCTGACCCACACAACCCTTGGAACGTGGCAGTTAAGGGCTCAACCAAAATATACTAAATGAGCTAAACAAGAAAAGGCTTCTGCAAAACTCGCCATCCACTGGATACCCAGTGGATCGTATTGGGCCTCATTCCTGGAACAGCCCCAAGATTCGCCCCACGTTCGAGTTGCCCCCACATTCTGAAGAGATATTCGAGTAACAGACTGGCGAACTGCTAAGAAAATGCAGATTTCAACAACCCGCTAGAACATTTGGGGTTAATGCGGTGTTGGCGAAGAAAATCGAATGGAGGGAACATCTGCGTTGGCTTCAAGAGCCCGAGAAAACAACAAAGAAACGAACGTTTCCGGTGCTCCCGATGGACGAAGTACTTGACCTTTTGTCGAGTCCAGCAGCGTACTGAGCATCTGGCTTCTCAGACGAGTGTTTATGTGCTCATACAGATATTTAGGGCAAGCAAAAGAGTGCGCTTCGCACGTGCTTTTGTAAACAAGATTGCACTTGTATGCGTTTTAAGATTCTAATTGGCACGAAAGCATCTGCCAAACTTCAACAATAAGCCAAGCCTGTTTCTTGGGCCCAATCAATGGGGACTGGGTCGTTATATCCATAGACGACGCGCTTGGGCTCAGCAGGATTCTACAGGAGTAGAGAGGAGCATCTGCAGCATCTGCGGCGTATTTTGTAGCTGGTGCATGAAAAGCAGTGGTTCTTAAAGGCACAAAAATGTGGCGTTTTGTGCATGCAGTCACTTTCTTAGGGTTTCGCTTCTCTCTTGCTGGATTTGAATCAAATCTGGCAAAGAGATAGGCCATTCAGATGTGGTCGTCTCCCCCTATTCATTTGTGGTATACCTGCACGGGTGCTCAACTGTTCGTTGATGGGGCGTCAGACAAACGAACCTTTATTCCGGCATTCGCTCGCATCAGCGCTACTCTGACGGATCTACTCAAGCAGTACAAACAATTTTCCCTTCAAAGGCAGAATAATGTGTCAAAGTTATCGTCAGCCAACTGATATTGTCTCCAATAGACCTCCTTAAGCCATTCCTTCTACCAGCGGCAGTTAGTAAGGAGATTATATAATGGCTTGTTTAGTTGCCAGCTTGATGCGGAAGCGCAAGCTGGCAATTAAACAAGCCACCATATAATCTCCTTGTCCTCACGTTATTCAACGGTAAGAGGGCAGAAGTATCAGGCACGTCAGGAGGGCGTCAACGTAGTATGATGAATAGTAAAACGTATCCAGACTACTTGAAGGCTACCGCTTTCTTGTTCTAACGGCTTGCAAATAACAGCCCAATTTAAAAAGAAGCACACCAAGGCTTCGATACGTAGTTATCCGCAGTCCAATCTACCAAGGATGTGAAAGACATGATTGCTGGTACACTCCTTCCGCGGCCTACCTTATCGTACATGCATACCTACAGTTGTTCTACACCCTTTATTGTACGCAATGATTACCCGTTCCCCAAGGTCGCTCCCCTTGTCCTCCTCAGTAACTCGCGCGGCTGCGCTTCTTATCATGCAAAGCAGCAGAAGAATGAGTAAGCATTGTAGCATACATGGCAGTCTTCTGTGATTCCAGGTGGTGTGTGGACTGAGCCAATTATGCTTCTCCTCCTAACCTTCTAAAAAACATGGGTGCAACGTGCCCGATTAGGTTTTATGTGCCCGTGCTGCGGTTAACGTCACAGAGAATCGGGTGTGTTTTAGCAGCACAAGATGAACTGTTCAGCCGAGGAACATGTCGTATTTCTACCAGAAATTCAGCGGCTAAAGCTCCGCAATCCTGCTAGAGGCGGGCAATCGCAAAGCGTCCCTTGTTTTGTATTGATATTGGCGGGTATCTCGATGGCTGTCAGAGCGGGCTTATCATCAATTAGTTTGTTGCGCCTGTATTTACGTTGGTACACACAGCCTCAGCAAATATGCCCACTTCCATTCCCCAACCAAGTTGATTTACACCGAAGGGAGTGGACGATTTTATATTCGTAAAGCCAGAAAGTTCATCGGGTCATCCGGAAGCCTGGAGAAGAATTCTTAGGGCTTAATACGAATTGACGATGTGGGAAGGCATTAATTATAGTCTGAGGCGCGGCGCATGAGCCACCCGAAGGTATGCTGCCAAGTGCAACTCCCTTACCGCAAGCTGACTGAGTAAAGACTACTTGTTGTTGCTGTACAGCAGAACCCCTCGGCGCGACATGATTGCTTGCCTTGTGTGGAATGCAGCCCTACCACAACATTTTAGCTTTATAATGGGTGAGCGCCGGCTTCTTTAGTTTGCGATTAAATGCTGATGATACTGGACTTGGCTGTTGGAAGCCCGGTTCGTTCCTTCGCAGCGGGGGTCATACAAGCACAATTTGCAGAGTTTGGGGAACGTATGAAACAGCCACAGGA
Source organism: Eimeria praecox (assembly GCA_963920595.1). Lineage (NCBI taxonomy): Eukaryota > Apicomplexa > Conoidasida > Eucoccidiorida > Eimeriidae > Eimeria > Eimeria praecox. The sequence continues at coordinate 3,493,039 of OY986953.1, forward strand.
ATTGCATGCAAAATCAATACTTGTGCTTCTGTTTAAATTAGGATACCTGCAGGAAGAAACGGCTCTAAACGGAGCAGCCTTTGCACTTGCTGCAAAGGCTGCGCCAGAGAACGAGGGGCCGATCTCATTGAATAAGTCTGAATCAGATGCATGCGGTCTACACCAGCAGCAAATATTCACAACAGCTGCAGCGCCTTCTCACCCTGCACTCGTCCTTTCCTTTCTCGTTAGGCTCACCAGGCCAAGGCCTGTATCGTTAGCGAGAGGGAGACAGGATAAATGCAGCAAGGCCTATCTGAGGTTGGTAGATGTATCGATATATTTATGTGGTTGCTCGCTACTGAAGGCTACGGGGTAGTTTAACAATATTCAACAATGATATTTCATACGGTAGAAGGGGATTTGGATGGGTTAGCATTTGTGTTTGCTTTGTAGCAAGAGTTGCAGCAGGGAATGCTGCAACTCACGAGAGATGCCTCCCTTCACGGCCAGCCCCAGGCCTCTTCTTCACTCCTCTCAGGGCATCAGGAGAGATGAAGGGGGAAGTCAACATCTTATTGCAGGCTTCGCCCCTGGACTGTATGTCGTCGGTCGTAGACAAATAGCGAAAAGATATTTTGCCTAAGACATCCTCGCTGGTTAGGGGGAGTAGTCTTGACTGTTTATTTTTAATGCGTAAGATAAAGAGCTTAACTAGAAAACTAATCGTACCTTGAAAAGAAAAATAAAGACATCTGCTGTTAACAAGCCTACTATAACCCCTAAACCCTAAACCCTAAACCCTAAACCCTAAACCCTAAACCTAGGTCTGCTCTAGCTAGTCTGGCACGGAAGAACGGTGCAGAGGGGAGAATGTAGGTAACGATATTGTTTTCTTCTTTTTATGTATGCAATTCTGAATTGTTTTAAATTAAATTAAACTTGAAATATATATAATTTAATAAATAATGCTACTTTTAATCCGTCCTCAACACCATAAACATACTACGCACTGTATACCTCTCTTAGACAGGCGCGAGAGAGGGTTTAGGGGTTATTGAACCTGGGTCGAATGGTTGCAAATATATTTGAAATAGAGTGTAAAAAACAAATAAATAAAATATTTTAATTAAAATATCTCAGAATTATTCATACAACTAAAGCCAACGGCTGCACTGCTGTAGCTACCCTGCATTCATACAACTAACAGAACAGAGCGCCCTATCAACCGCCACACAGTGAGAGTTGTATAGATAATAAAGATAATAAAGATTGAGTTCATTTAAACAAATATAATACATTTTAAATATTTATTTCTAATTCTAAACATACAAAATATTTATTGGGAGTCGAGGCACCCGACTGCTAGCTGCAGCTCCAGCTACTGCTGCAACACCGTGCGACAGCAATATTTGTGATGTTTCTGTGTGTATTAATATCTTCTTTTCTCTTTTAAAACTTAAAATTTGAAAA